>BOPP01000492.1:31683-44200 GCA_017312745.1 Gryllus bimaculatus | reverse complement strand
GCGTGGTTATTCCTGGCGCCTTGCCCCACATGCGCCCGTCAGCCGGCCGGGATCTCTGCCCGCGGCAGGGAGCGCCCCGTGGCCGGGAGAGATGCGATACGGGAGACGCGTTTAGCCCCACTTCTCTTACTGACCTACTTTCATGGGGGGCGGGGCTGGAGGATTCGCGCGGACTTCTTCTCAGGCTGGAGCTTGAAAGTGTTCAAGGTGGAGGAGGCGATTTTTGTGAGCACTCTCCGCCTCCCGTTCAAATGTTGTAAACACATTTGCATGCTCAAGAAGTATTAGGGAGTTTTAGCGCCAGGCGTAAGGAGATATCATTAAACTCTATTGATCACGTGACTAACGCCTTTATACGGTCGTAATGAACTACTTTCAAAAGAGCTTTAGGAATTGCGACATTGCGTTATGGATTATAACAAAGGAAGCATTTCAAGCGTTGAACAGAGAAATTGCATAATATATCAAACAGTGTAGACTAGTGGTGAGACATTTAAAACCCGTTACGAGTTAACAGACCAGCAAATACACATTGTGCATGGAGTTTTAGATTTTGTGTCCCTCCGTGATGAGTATGAAGTCTGCATCTGCTTTTCTTGAAATTATAGGAATTACCTTCAAACAGCGTTCGTTATGAGCATAAGACATAACCTATCCCGAAGATATGATTTGAACTCCTTTATCGCGAATTTCTTTTCTGTCACCTATCCAACATATCCCGTTAATTCTTGCCAGCGTTGTGGAGTTGGTAAGGAATAATTGTAACTACCTCACATACAAGAATCGGTTTACCAGAATTGGAAAAATTCAACTTTTCCTGTTTTAGGCGGCCTTTTTGCCGCTTGTAAGGGGACCGTAGAGACACCCACAGACGTGCACTATTAAGGTATAAGGTCGTACCTTAGGCCTAAGCTAAGACGTTATGACTTCAAGGTCCGTCACGTGACTGTTAGTGCATAACACCGCTACCTTACGCGTGGCGCTAAAACTCCCTATTATAATACTGCGCAGCCGTTACGCTCAGAGCAATCCCAACTAGAGCCTCCAACAATTCATTAATTCAATATACCCAAAATCGTCCACATAACAATGAAACTAGTGATGCTACAACATCACTTACGTGTAACGACTTATTCGCAACAGCTGCGCAATATCATGATACTTCTTGAATAGTAACAGTGAACAGTGAACAGTGTTTCCAACCAGCAATTTTTTTCCACTCGGGAATTCGAACCCCGGTTTTTGGATTTTGCTCACTTTTCACTCTACACGACGACTCTTACACGACGAACCTTCCGACTAAACTCAGCCATTCCCGCAGAGATTTAATTGAAGCAATTTCAAGATTTAGCTTAAATGAAAATTTCATTAAGAAATAATCTCTTCAATATTGTTGTTGTAGGAAGATGCCGAAAAAAAAGTGAAATTTTTCAATTCAGAGAGCTCAGCGAAAAAGTTTTGAGGCTTAGTAAGTACTACCAAAAATAAACATTTTTCATTTCATTTTCGTAGCGTTCGGGTTCAGCCAGATCGGTTAGGGAATGTCGATTTTGGAGAATCTCGTCTGATCGATTTAGGCGTTCGAGTTGCCCATACACTGACAGGCAAATAAAAAGATATTTTATCGAAAAACGTTTTTTTCGCAATCAACGACCTTCAAAAATGAAGATAGTCGGTACTAAACGTATTAGAGGAAGTAATGTAGTATATACGGGAACAAAATTTATCCACTTTTTCGAGGGGAACCCACAATAAAAGTTTTTCGGTCGAAAAATTGTCGCTTTCCTCTTCTGCATTACAATGCTTTCTCTCTTTACTATAAAGTAAACCGATAAAGTTAAAATTGCATTAATTTTGAAAACGAATTTCTGCTTGAAATACCGTGCATTCGGACTTCATCGGAATACACAGCCGGGCGCTAGAATTCTCTTCCAGTCTTTGAATTCGAGTCATCTATCTAGATAGTGTCGAAAACGCGTCATCAGGGTAAAACGTAACATATTAGGCACAAATGTACCGCAGCCAAAAGAGAGATATGTAAACACGGGCCACAAAAACATGTCGCCTTTGGAATATTGTCACAGAATAGTCGGGAATGTCCATAACGGGAAATACATAGAGCTTGCATACGTTCGGGATATGTTTAGTTTTACCCGTTCGAGTATGCGCGTCTCGCATGCAACTGTAGTCAGCACGTGCGTGTATGCATTCCAACTGCAACGGCTCAGTGGTAGCATTAACGCTGCCTCTACAGCGTTCCTTAGATAAAGGTTCCTATATGGTTCGAGTACCAACGGTGGTGGCTTTCTATTTTAGCTAAAGAGTTACGTGGAATTCAGCCAACGTCGTGGGAGAACTCTTGCGGTCGGCAGCTCTGATTGGTAGTTTTTCATGTTTTCTACGCACAGTATCGGGCGAATGCTGAAGTAGTACCCGAACAAACGGACCGCGGGCGATCTTTCCTTCCTCTTCCTTGCGCTATCCTCACTCCTTATTTACACACACACACACACACACACACACACACATACACACACATATACGCTGTGTATGTCGGGAAACCGGCTTAGAGCATGTCTCGGCTGAGTAAGTGCCTCGCTGATGGGAGATACTAAGAGGAGGGAAACCAGCTGTGAAGGTCGGCACCGGACCTCATCATCGAGTTGGAGAGGAACACCGCCACCTCTCGTAATAAAAACATGCGCTTCACTTACGAAACCAACTAGCATAGCAATTGACGCGTGTGGAAACGCACAGTAATCTGCGAATCAAAACAATCAAATGTCTTTCCCCCGGCCTCGTATCAAAGCATTCGTAACACTAGCATTCACGAAATATGAATTCTCATCCAGACCCATTTCGGTTGGCGTGAAACCCAACCTGCTCGAAGAGAGGAGACACCGGTTCGCATAGCGAGTGATTATTGTGGCGAGGAAAAAGTGGCCCGGCGAGGCGTCTGGCGCCACAAGCGCTTCACCCTCTCGCCTCGGGCGTCGGGCTGACCTAGACGCCTCCTCGTAGCGATATCGGCCACAAAACATCGAAGGTAATAAAACATCGTCCCATAACCATTGGCGTTATTAAACATCAATACTTTTAAAACTGTATTAGTAGCCATCGACGTTCACGCAGATGGGATTTAATTTGAAAGATTTATAGAAGAAAGATTTATTATTTGAAGATATTAGCTGACAAAACAAAATTTTAAAATACTCCAGGACAATATCAACAAAACTTCTAATTCGACAATTAAGAAATAATATAGGCATCTATATTGTCGTAAACTCGATTGTATTTATTTTTCATCCTTGGTGACTTTGGTCTCAAGAATATTCAATTTATGTATATCTGAAAATAATTGAAAGAATTTTGTTGTGATTTAAAAAATATCGTCCACGTACAAACATCAATAGCGAAACATCGATGTTAAAAAAACATCGTCTTCAACAAATCGTTGTTAAATACATCGATGATTTTATATAAGCATCGATGTTTTGAAAACATCGTCATCGATGTCGCGTCCGTACTCACCAGGCGTCGAAATTTGCAGTAGAGCATTCAAACCTAGCCAAGCTGGAACAGAGACACAGTTGGATTGATTGATTTGTGATTCTGGACGCGTCAACTGCTCAGGTCGTTAGTCACGTAATCGTAGTGTATGTTTTTATCGCGAAAGGTGGCGGTGGTATCTCCCCACTGAATGGCGAGATCTGGCGCCGACTGACGGGTGCGGAGTTTTCCCCAACCAGGTGTCTCCCACCAGCGGGGCACCACCCTCAGTCGGGACAAGCTCTACGCTCCCGACTAGTCTCCCAATATGTGTTGTAGTGTAGTGTGTGTGTAAGTAAGGGATATGGATACGACAAGGACGAGGAAGGAAAGATAGCGCAGGTCCTTGGCCCGTTTGTAGGGTACTTCTTCGGCATTCGTCTGGAGTTGATCGAAGAAATCACAGAAAAGTACCTATCAGGGCAGCTGGCAGCAAGATCCCTGCCCCAGGCAGCGGATGAATTCAACGTAGGTGAAAAGCCAGTCTCACAAATTCTGCCAGCATCGGATCTCGAAACTAAGACTCTCCGGTCAGAGGTATTGCAGTGTCATCAGTTAATGCCCTGAGCCACTTTTGCCGGTCGATGTTGGACTGAGTACTGCAGCAATGGGCTTCTTGGTTTCATTAAGAACAGCGCCATTATTATTTATATGCGCTGTTCAGACTGCAGCGAATTTTCAGCATCGGATTATACAAGACATGGAGCTGTAAATACGAATATTATACGTTTTTGCCCAATACAGCAAATTGGCTATTGTTCTCTAAAATTAAATGATAGGGAAAACTATTCTTGGAGGCACGTGTCAACATTTCGGCCATTTCACAAGCCCCGAAAACATTGTAATGTTCAACCTCTTTCTCTCAATTCACTACATTCGTTTGGACGGGTTATACTCGTACTTGATCGTTGATGACAATCTGAGATTGCATTACTTGCTCACATATTCATAAATAATAATTTCATACAATTCATTTAATTCATACATTCATGTAATTCATGTATTCATGTTATTCATAAAATTCATGTAATTCATATAATTCATTTAATTCATATATTCATGTAACTAATAAATTCACATATTCATATTCATAAATCGTTGTTTGTACGTAGTCAGGTGGAGAGTATGCTCAAGACTGAGAGTCCCATCACAAACTAAACAAATTATTTATTTTACTTTTGAAATTGTGGCACTGATCTGAACGTAAACATTTTTACCGATATTAAACAATATATCTACTATAATATTAAACAATATAACTACTATAATATAACTGGATTAAGCAATAGATATCAAACAACAGATGGGTTCATTTTGTTTACTCCTGGGTCGTCCGCTGAGCAGTTGTTTCAGCTGAAAATACCTCTCCACTCATAAATATCCGATCGATAGAACAAGTGTCGGGCGAATCCCGGATTTTCTCACGTTCGCTTCTACATTTAGATTGCAACCGCGTGTTCGTGACAGGCCTTTCTCTATGTGCAGTCAGGAGAGGTCGTGCAATAACACAGAGTTACAGAGGTCTAGGAGATTATTTGAGTTTTACTGAATTTTCACTATCATATAAAATATTAAAATATGTATAAATATAAAATGTTAAAAGCGTCTCAAACTTGTTGTGTTAGGATCAAATAACTATCAATATGCTGAAAAACATAAAATATAAGTGTAAATTAAAGAATAATTTGAACGAGGCAATTAGAAATGTGAGAGCTAGGCTTCCGCGGCCGGAGTCAGTACTTACTTGGCTACTCGGGTGACGCCGCGTCCAGGACACAGATGCCAACGTTTCGGTCGCCATTCAGCGACCTTCATCAGAACGCAGTATTACCTATTTAGAGTACCCGTTCCGCGAATTCCGCCGAAAGCGCGGTCCAATCAGGTGTACTAAGACTACGCCCTGAGGAAGGTCGCACAATGGCGACCGAAACGTTGGCACCTGCTGGCCCTGGACGCGGCGTCTCCCGGACAGCCTAGTAAATAATTAGAAATGTATGTGACTCGTGGTCGCAAGGGAGAGTTTCATTTATCTATTTGACTCAATTTGTAACCGTCGTTGTAATTCAGTAATCGATCTTTACTTGAAGTTACGTTGCGATCTTCTGAAGTTACATAGTGACAATTAAAGTATTAGTTATCTGAATTACATATGAGTGAAACATCCCCCCCCCAAAAAAAACTAACGATTCATTGACTCCAGCAACAATAGGATAGCCGGTAAGGCTTCAGCAGCACATTCTTTCTCTTATTAGTTCTAACTTTTGTATTTTATGATAATTCAGAGAGTGTAATGAAAAATAGGACTGCATCATTTTTAAGCGTCGGCTGCTCTATTCGTGAAAAAAAAGAAAATTGAAGCTGGTTTTTAGAAGTTGTTTCTTTTTACAAAGTACGTACATTTTAAGCACAAACTACGAGAAAACTATTGTTTTTTTCAAACAAAATGTACATAACCTTCATTAATGTATTGTATCAACCGATGTTGTCCTGTTAAAACATTTACCACTTCGTCTCTGTAGAAAATTCTGGCAGCGGTGAGATTCGAACCCACGCCTCCGAGGAGACTGGTGCCTTAAACCAGCGCCTTAGACCGCTCGGCCACCTACCCGTAAAAAAATGCCCGAAGTATTTCCCGTAAACATTTTACCTCTTCATCACTTAGAAATTCTGGCAGCGTGGAACTCACCCACGCCTCGAGGAGACTGGTGCTTAACCAGCGCCTTAGACCGCTCCGGCACGCTCCCGTAAGCATGCGCGAATAGTCCTGTTAAAACATTACCTCTTCATCGTCTCTGTAGAAAATTCTGGCAGCGGAGGGATCGAACCACCTCGAGGAGACTGGGCCTTAACCAGCGCTTAGAACCGCTCGGCACGCTACCCGCTTGCTAACGGTAGCACTGTTAAAACATTACCTCTTCGTCTTGTAGAAAATTGGCAGCGGGGATCGAACCCCAGCCTCGAGGAGACTGGTGCTGTAAACCGCGCCTTAGACGCTCGGCCACGCTACCCGTAAAGATGCGGTAGTCCGTTAAAACATTTACCTCTTCATCTGTAGAAATTCTGGCAGCGTGGGACTCGAACCCACGCCTCCGAGGAGACTGTGCCTAAACCAGCGCCTTAGACCGCTCGCCACGCTACCCGTGGATGCCCGAAGTAGTCCTGTTAAAACATTTACATCTTTCTACTGTAATAAATTCTGGCAGCGTGGATTCACCCACCCTCAGAGGAGACTGGTCCTTAAAAGCCCTTGACCGTCGCCACGCTACGCCGTGGTACGTCCGAAGTATCCGTTTAAAACATTACTCTTCATCTCGTAGAAATTCTGGCAGCGGTGGGATCGAAACCACGCCTCGAGGAGACTGGTGCCTTAAACCAGCGCCTTAGACCGCTCGGCCACGCTACCGCCTGCTATCCGGTAGTTGTTAAAACATTTACCTCTTCGTCCTTTGTAGAAAATTCTGGCAGCGGTGGGATTCGACCACAGCCGTCAGAGGAGACTGGTGCTTAAACAGAGCCTTAGACCGCTCGCACGCTACCGCCGTTACCCACCGATGTACTGTAAAACATTTACTTTCGTCTGTTAGAAAATTCTGGCACTGGTGGGATTCGAACCCACGCCTCAGAGGAGACTGGTGCCTTAAACCAGCGCCTTAGACCGCTCGGCCACGCTACCGTAAAGATCGCCGAAGTATCTTTTAAAACATTACCTCTCACTCACTGCTTAGAAAATTCTGATGGGCGGTGATGTCGAACCCCACGCTCAGGAGACTGGTGCTTAAACAGCCGCCTTAGACGTCGCCACGTACAGCCTTGTACAGTTGCATAGTCTGTTAAAACATTTTACTCTTCATCACTGTAAAAATTCTGCAGCGGTGGATTCGAACCCACGCCCAGAGGAGACTGGTGCCTTAAACCAGCCTTAGACGCTCAGCCACGCTACCGCCGTGGCCACGAAGTAGTACTGTTAAAACATTTACTCTTCGTCTCTGTAAAATTCTGGCAGCGGTGGGATTCGAACCACGCCTCCGAGGAGACTGGGCTTAAACCGCCTTAGACCGCTCGGCCACGCTACCGTACATGCGCGAAGTAGTCTGTTAAAACATTTACCTCTTTCATACTGTAGAAAATTCTGGCACGTGGGATTCGAACCCACGCTCGAGGAGATGGTGCTAAACCAGCGCTTAGACGCTTCGGCACAGATACGCTTATCCACCGCTTGTAGTCCTGTTAAAACATTACCTCTCTCTCTGTAGAAATTCTGCAGCCGGTGGGATTCCAACCACGCCCGAGGAGACTGGTGCCTAAAAAGCGCCTTAGACCGCCGGCACGCTACCCTGTGGTATCACCGAAGTAGTACTGTTAAAATTTACCTCTTCGTCTCTGAAAATATTCTGGCAGCGGTGGGATCGAACCCACGCTCCGGAGACGGTGCCTTAAAACAGCGGCCTAGACGCTCACCACGCTAGCCGCTGCAGTAAAAACGACAGTGTCTTATACGGTATTACTCTTCGACTCTGTACAAATATTCCAGGCCGCGGTGGATCGAATGCGCACACGGCTCTGAGGGGACGACTGGTGCCATTAAATCAGCGCCATTAGACGTTCGCCCACGCTGACCGCCCTTGTATCCACCGGGTGTAGTCCTGTTAAAACATTTACTCTTCGTCTCATTGTGAAAACTTCTAGGCAGCGCGTGGCGAATTCAACCCAGCGCTCGAGGAACTGGTGCTAAAACCAGGCGCTTAACCGGGCTGGCACGCTACCGCCTTGTAGTCACCGTGTAGTCCTGTTAAAACATTTACCCTCTTCGTTCTTAGAAAATTTCTGGCAGCGCGGATTCGAACCACGCCTCGAGGAGATTGGTGCTAAACAGCGCCTAGACCGCTCGCCACGCTACCGCCCTTGCGTCCACCGTTTAGTCCTGTTATAAACATTACTCTTCTGTCTCTGTGAAAAATTCGCAGCGGTGGGATTCGAACCCACGGCCTCGAGACTGACGCGTGCTTAAATCAGCGCCTTAGACCGTCGCCACGCTACCGCTAATGATCACGTGAAAGTCCTGATTGAAAACATTGTACTCTTCATCTGTCTAGAAAATTCTGGCAGTGGATTCGGAACCACGCTGCGATGAGACTGGTGCCTATAAACCCAGCGCCTTAGACCGCTCGGCCGCTATCCGCGTGATCCGCAGTATCCTGTTAAAACATTTACCTCTTCTCTCTGTAGAAAATTCGTGGCAGCGGGGATTCGACACCACGCCTCCGAGGAAGATGGTGCCCTAAACCAGCGCCCTTAGACCGCTCGGCACGCTACCCGCCTTGTATCCACCGGTATTTTTGTTGTCCTGTTAAACATTACCTCTTTCTCTCTGTAGAAAATTCTGCCAGCGTGATTCGAACCCACGCCTCCGAGGGAACTGTTGCCTTAAACAGGCGCCTTAACCGCTCGCGGCCACGCTACCGCCCTTGTATCCACCGGTGTAGTCCTGTTAAAAATATTTACCTTTTCGTTCTCTGTAGAAAATTCTGTCAGCGTTGGATTCGAACCCACGCCTCCGAGGACTGTGCCTAAAACAGCCTTAGACCGCTCTGGCCACGCTACCTCTGATTGATCTATAAAGCCAGTTCTTTGCTTACGCCTAATAAGTTTTACTATGGGGCAAATTGAATTCCTCAGAGATTCGTATTAATTGCTCTGTTTATTTTTATCCTTAATTATGCGCCGATTTGATTACATATTTGGAGAAAATCAAATCGCCAAATGTTTCCCGTCTTACGTGAGTAGCATTAAACGGTAAAAAAAATAACGTAATGTACGCCCACTTGAGATAAAAATGAAGAGTTCAAATGTTCTTGAGACAATTTCCCTAACACACTTGTTAGAATTCTCATACAATCTTTTGAGATCAAGTGCATTTGTGAGCACTGTTAAGTGTATACTTGTTGTGGAGATGTCAAGAGTGTTATCCCGAGACAAGTTCGGATCGATCACCTTGGTTTTCGATGTATGTTATAATATTTAGTTCCACATATACCAAAGGAATCTTAATAAATTTAAACTATTGGTGGACATTGCCATTTGTTTGACCCCGTACATTTCGGGTGTTTAGTGCTAATATATTTTCATGATATTGAAAGATTTTGTTTTCTTCTCTGTAATTGTTAAACACATTAGACTGAGCTTACTTGTCCAATTTTATCTATTTTCAAATTTGTCAAATGGAAAATGAAACTTAATCCTACAAAATCATGCGTCAAAATATTCTCATTAAAATATTTTTTAACCCCAACTCCACTCCAAATAAACAATAATCTAATTCTATTGGCCTTACATATTGAATCTGTCAAATACTTAAGGCTGAATCTTGATACCAGACTAAATTGGAAGAATCACATAACAGTAAAAGCAAAGCAAGCCAAAATAAAACTAATTCAACTAAAGCCACTCTTATATCGCAATAGCTCTCATTAAACAATGACATCGCTATCTACTAATCAATAATTAGACCCCTAATGCTTTATGCATGTTCTATCTGGATCAATGTCTAAAACTAATATCAATAAATTACAGATCACCCAAAATAATTTCCTCAGACTTTGCCACTCATGCACCTTGGTTCATCTCAAACATTCAACTGCCCAAAGAACTTAAATTACCTCCTATACTCTACCATATTGCGCTCCTATCTAACAATTTCTCTTCCAAAATTCCTACTCCTACAATAACTCTGGCCACCCATTACGACCTAGCCACAACCTGCCAGCTCCCAACTAGAATTAAAAATAGATATCTATTAGATTCATTTCTCCGCATATTTTCAGAACTCAATCACATAGGTGCTCTGTGAGTTTGCTACTCATGTGCAATTAGATTTAATTGTAAGAATAGCATTTATGTTAAATATAAGTCATAAAATACAAATGATGTTGTATAAATAATACTGAACTATGTACATTTGTTCACTAAAAATATATATTTAAAAAAAAAACATTAGACTGAGCGTACTTGTCCCTTTTTAATCAATTTTTAAAGTAGTTAATATGAAGATTTTTATGTTACTCAGTGAGCGAATTAAAATTCACCGACAAAATTAAGGTTAAACACGTTTCAGAGTTAATATTTGGTAGGTTCCAAGTAATAAATACGAGACAACTTACAGTGTACCACTGATTATGAATTGGTAAATTTAGCATCCTGCATTCTACCATATTTCAAAAATTATATTTCAATTTATGATGTTGTCAGTTTTTTTATAGCTTCCTGCAATTTACTCACATGTATTAATACATAAACTGATATTATTTCTATTGAATCAAGCAAAAAAAGCTGAAGGTTTCACTTGTTAAGCAATAACAAAATAGCAAATTTTGTATTCTAAAACTGCGGAAAAGCAATCGTATTCAACCACGACGTTGTACGGTGTCAAATGGCAATATTTAAAAGTATATTTTCTCTGTAGACCTACTCCTTCACAAAAGTTCCTTTGAGACATGTAGAAATCGAAAAATTACAAAGAAGGCATAAAAACAACTCTCAGCAACATAACAAACATTAAAAAGTAACAGAAATATTTTATTAACCAAATTCATGACTTATGAGCAAGAATCATGTGCGTTGATAAGGGTCATAGAAAACAATTTGATAACTGTCTCTTCTCAAACAGAAAAAAATGTTTATTTTCAATATTTATGCAGATTTAAGTAATATGAATATTTACAAATCTCAGGAGACCCAAAGTAACATCTCGTGCACTGATGGATGAGGAAATTCAGGAGATTTAATTTTTCATTTCTCGGATTTCATACTTTCAGAGAAACTCTAGGCTACGCCACTGGTGAGGACATTTCCGAAAAATTAATTTATTTCCTCTTTTTTAAAATCGAAAGCGAGCAGTTTGTTTGAGGGATGCGGAGAAAATGTGGCAGATATTGGGTTATCATTTGTCATTTTTAATGGCGCCTCAAGATACGCCCGAAAACCGCATTTGCTTGTATTTTTTACTTATAATCATACATGAACAAAGGTGTTAAAATTAAGACTTCGAAAGAAACTAAGTCCGAAAACTTTTAACATACTCTTGCTACAGCCTACCCCAGTGCAGTATTTAAACTACGTCTCTGAATGCGAGATTACGTACGGAGCTACATAACGAACATGAGGTGAATTAGACAATCTATAATTAACACAAATCCTGCTTATTTCAGTTACTTAATTTTTAAAATGCGTTTAGATCCAACGCATTTTACCATAGACGAAACTTTGTGTTTGTTTAGCATTGATTTTTGGGAACTTGCTAACAATGGTGATTGTTCCCGCCTTTGGAAAGCAACGGACACTGTACCAACGAAGGACGGCTCACCCCAAATACGCGTCTCTAGGAAATTAGTTAATCAGACTTACAGTATATTTGTGTCAAATATTATTGTGTGGTTAGAGCTTATACTTAGAATTTGTGGATTTGCGATATTCTGACAAAGGTTCAAGAGAGCTTCAGCCGATTGAAAAAAGTAATGAACTCCAGTTGTGTTTGCAGCTAAGGTAAGTTTCTCCGTTTGAAGTGAAGTATAGTGACACCACTCTCACCACGAGCCTCATACACGTTGCTTCTTTTCACAGTTTTGAGGTTTAGAGGACAACTAGGCTAAGAGACATTTTGTAGAAAATAAAAAAACCCAGATATGTCACTTTACATATTTATATAAGTTATTATATTATTTTGTTGGTAGGTTAAGAGAAAGTTCTGGAGATATAATAAGGGTTATCCCAAGACAATTTTGGAAAAGTGTTCTGGGTGAACATCGTATATTTTCATTAATTTTGTATATTTAGTTTCACATGTACCAATGGAACCTTCGTAAAGTTATAAGTTGTTACGTGAAATGTTTTGTAGATCGCTGGTTGTTAGTATTAATACTTTTTCATAATTTTTGAAGAATATATTTTCCTCATCATAATTGCTATACAAATG
>BOPP01000492.1:0-18231 GCA_017312745.1 Gryllus bimaculatus | reverse complement strand
CAATTTTAGGGATCCCGCGCCCCCTCCACCTCTGCGCTGTAGGCGAACGCCCGCGTGTTGGCCTTTGCTTACTCGTATGATTACTGCCTTCACAGTTGGTAATATCCAATACGGTTGACAAACTCTTATTCTATATGTATAATAATATCCACTGATAGAGCATCCTTAATTGTGCTATATATCACCCGTTTGCAATTTTAATTTTTGTTAACGCTTTAGGCTTACGCCTGCGTGTGGGCAGCTTTCTGCACCAAAGCGATCACCCGCGCAGTATATCTTTTCGGATTCAATAGTTTATCTTCTTAGCAATTAGTAAATTTCCTGTAATTGTATTCGGTAACTTCACACTACTTTAAATCACCTGCGAACCTATCGAATCCCTAGGTCCTAGGGGAAGGCCGGCGCCTCTGAATAGGTCGCGCAGATGTTTATCGCTCGCGTAGTAAATATTTTCGATTTTCAGTGAATAAATTCCATGCACAAGGTAAATAAAAACGCGCTAGTATAAATACTATTCGAAATATTTGAAAAATGCAACTAAATTTAAAATAATATTAAGCATAGCGCATAAGACTCGGCAACTTTCAGTGATCACAATGTGAACTCGACATTTCAATCTTGACTGTATCATGAAGTTTGTACATATATGCTCAGGTCCACTTACTCTGTATCTATTACTCTGTTTACTACCAAACTTAGGTGGTGTTTACTGAGATATTTAGATTAAACAGGTTTTGAACAAGAATGCTATATACTGAACTGAAGTCTAATCGTACAGAATTTTTTCTAATAGTAACATGTGCTAATTTTTAGCCAAAAGTCTTTCTTTTTTTGCTTTTTTTGCTCGGAATGCTTGTGGTTTGATTTTAGATGATAAAATCAATATTTTTAATATACAAATAATTTTTCAATTTTTCTTGCACATGTTCAAGTTGGCGTACTGCCTATGCAAAACTATCTTTCTCCTGTTTTACGAAAGAAGGAAAATAAAATAATATTAAAAGAGTGGAGTTCAAGTAGCTTAATATCGTATTTTCGAATGACAATAGTTACCTTCTTATGTCAATACTAAAAAAACTTTTTTAATCTTGTTGTGACTATCATTCCAAAGTCTCAAAGAATTTCAAATGTCTTTTAGAAGGTATGAATTGGTCGATGACTATTCCTCTATAATACTTTATTGAACGGTTTTAACATCAATTGCATTGTTTTGTTGTTGTATATTATGTAAATACGAACTTACATTATACGTTTTCTAACAAATTAGCATTTTTTCGTAAACAATTTTCTTTCTAATGGATGGGATAAGCAAATAGATAAAGAAAGAGTGGGGGTTAATATGTGAGAGTTCTCACATGGGTACACTAGTAGTCTTTATTCCAAGTTTTTTCGCTGACAAATCACCAACTTTTACTTCAGCATTACAACACTTTCCTTTTCTCCCCGGCCGGGGACGCCGCTGCCAACAAGAGCGGGCCGGAGACGGGGGCGTGGCGGGGCGGCGTACGCCTACCTCAACGGGGTCTCTATCGAGAAACCAGCCGACGCCAGGCAGTACACCGAAGCAGCCAACATCCTGCTCAAGGGCGCGCATATGCTGCACTTGTAAGTCATTTGATTCTCGCCAGGAAGATTAGGCTACCTCCCTTGAGAAAAAACGTGCTACCTCCCTATTAGGCTATCTCCCTTGAGTAAATCTATAACGTGACAACAGTCTTTACATCCCATTGAAAGAGCGACATATAATGTATTGTTTCGTCCTTAAAATTATCGGCTTCGACCAGATTTACACCCGCGAACTTGAGAATAACACCCCTATATGATAAAAGATAATCACCGACACCGCGACTCCGCCAAAACCACTGTTTAGTTCAGGATGAAGAAAATACACACGTGATATCATTGGAGACAGACAAACCCAACATATTTTCTGTTCTTTTGACACAAGTTATGTAATTTTGTAGATATGTCAATCCCTAACAACTATAGTAACATGCCTACCAGGAAATTCGTTTTATCCTAAGAAAAAGAAAATGTTTGAATCAGGAAATTGTTGTAGGAAGAAAATAATATATATTTACTGTATCAGTCTGACTCTAAAAAGCGAATTAAGCACGGATTTTTACAAAATGAAAGAAAGATTTGAATTTATAGTCATCTGTGTAAATCTGCATAAATGTAAAAAGAAAAGAAACAAAGATGATCAATTCAATGAAAATTGGCCAAAAACAAAATATAGTTAACATGGAAAATGTTCACATTCACACTTTGAGTTCAAGAAAGAATTAATCGCTTTTTTCCTAACCTGTAACGCAGGAGAAACGCACAGTATAATGAATAAACCTCTTAACAATATATTTGGGCGTAAACTAAAAAAGTGGAAATATGTAAATGCACTTTGAAAATAAGATCAATTCCGGTATATTGGTAGTCACAGTCAAAACTACGTACCAAGTTGAAGGAAATAAACATGATTATAAACGTACACAATGAGATACAGCATCAACGTAAACAAACAACTCAAAGATATCAACAAAAATACTTGTCACACAATGTATTCATACAATCTACGACAGTAAGAACAATGGTCGCAATCATGTCTGTACGATAGTTAGTCTGTATGCTGTGAGTATTCAAGTTACGACTTTTTTCATTACTTGCCTACCTGTTTTAAACCTGCGTCAACCTCAGTAAACTTGCTTGTTGCAGGGTGATCCGTACAACCCAGAGTACGGGCGAGCTGCAGGAGGCCGTGAACGTCCGAGCAAATGTTGGCGCATGCGCAGAACGATTCCCGTGCGCCCAGAGCTCATGACGCAGTTTCCCCACCACTTCCGGCCTGGGCTCCCTTCGTCTCTCTTCAGCAAATTCTTCTGACGCCGTTCAAGAAACGTTTTGGACAAGGAGTGCTTTCCAAATTGTCGATTTCTTTTCTACGAAATTATAATTTTTAGACTGTGAGGGGGGCCAAATGGAAATAAATGAATCACAAAATCAAAATCTTCCAACACTGCATTAAATCAAAATATTAAAACGATATATCAAGACTTATGTATAGTGAAAATTCCTTCTTCTATCATTAGAGGTATAAAAATAGTTGAAAATAAATGAATGAAAAAAATGAACAAATTGAAAAGAGAATTTGATGTTCTGAGACTACAAATATTATTTTAATGAAACTACATAATACTGAGTGCCTAACATTAGATGTCTAAATAGATATGAAAGAAAATAAAAAGTAAATTTGATCCTCTGAGAATACGAATATATCCACAAACTCGTTTATTTAATTCTGAGCCTTCTATTTCTTGGTTGACATAATGTTCCCCTTTCATAGAAACAGCTTGATTGAGGAATTAATAATCTTGATGTACGTCTCTGTTGCAATGCCTCCCTCTCCTCACAGGTCTCATGTGTATCAGTGTGAGTATCATAATAACAACGGATTATGTTCAAAACGAAGGAAACTTTTCAATGTTAACAGTCATTTCAATATTCTAAAACACTTTCACCACAGTCGAATCTGGTTTCACCATTATACATCGAACTCTTCTGACAACATGAATAAGTGAAAATCAAAACGAGGTTAGTCACATTTTATAAATTCTGAAATATCGTGTTTATATTAGGCTCTATTTCAGTGACAATATATGTTCGTGGTTTTTAAATAATTGAAAGTTTTAGTGATAAAACAAAGCAACACGACTCTACAGTAATATTGACTTAAATAATCTGATTTCTTCGAATTTAGAAAATGTAATTTATACCGTTCTGGTTTTCACTCATTTATATATCGTCTCCATATTCTTTAGGTAGTATACATACGATTTGAATTGAATTGAAGTGAATTGAATTAATGCCTTATGCCTACGATTTGCGGCTCTCACACACAACCGATCTTTAAAAGCGAGGTCTTTAAAGAAATACTTTTGAGTTTAAAAACTTGCAGAATTTGTTTGAAAATGCGGATCTAAATATTCATGTCAAATGCAACCAACAGAACTCAGTCAACAATATCGTTAAATAATTCATAAACTAAGCGTTTTAAACTAAAAAGTTGAAGGCAACACCTCAAAGAAACGTTTCTCACGCATTAATATATGAGATATTCACGGACTTTCTATTCAGTTGTTTGCTTGTTCGGCACTTATTAATGCTAGCCTTGTTGATGGTGACCATACTTTGAAGGCTTAGATTCTTCTGACATATTATGCATGCCTTCTGTGTATATCGTGGTTTGCACTGACTGACGATGGTTTATTGACATAGTTATTAATTTAAGATTCGCTTTTGCAGAAACAACATGAAGTACTATTAATAATTCCTTCATACTGATAAAGATTGGTTTTTATGCTTGTGGTGAAACCATTTATTTAACGTTTTGCCCAGGTCAAAAGTGATGTGAACCTAATTGTTTGGTTACCGGAGTGTACAGTGAAGTGTTAAAACGTGTCATGTTAGGTTTGGATTGTGTTTTACCTGCACCAATATTTTCGTTATCAGCAGGAATTCGATGATATGTTCAAGTCATTTAGTTTTCTCAAGATTAAAAACTATTTAAATATTTTTGTGACTGTCACAAAAAACGAAAAGCTGTCAAAGAATATTGAATAATTATTTCAAATTTTTTAAAGGGAGTTTTGTGGACTATTCCAAGATATCTCTCAATCACTCTAGTTTTTATTTTATTTATATCGTTATAATTCATCGGAAGTTAGCTTATATATTTAAAAAAAATTACGTCTCCTTAACAACTTTCCCTCTCAAAATATAATAAAAAAGAGTGTGGGATAACAAAAAGCACAAACGATTAAACGACAAACGACAAATGACTAAAGTAAAACAGAATCAAAGAACCATAATCAACTATGATCGGCAAGGGGCAGTGCCCCACGACCCAACAGCCAGCCCACCACATACATCACTGCACCAACGTCGACGGAATAAAGAAATTGCGTTCCTGCATCGCAGGGCTCCAATCATTTCACCACAACCGCTACGAAGCCCCTCCAATCAGCGCCTCATACCGCCCGGCCACGCTACCGCCCGTTTGGCCCACTGAAGTAGTCCCGTTAAAGCACTTACCTTTTCGCCTCTATAGAAAATTTTGGCAGCAGTGGTATTTGCAACCACGCCTCCGAGGAGACTGGTGCCTAAAACCAGCGCCTTAGAGCGCTCGGCCACGCTACCACGGATGCGCCCTACTGGTGAAGGCTCGCAACCACCCTGACCTCTTAGTCTGTGCAGAAAATGCTGGCAGCGGTGGGATTCGAACCCACGCCTCCGAGGAGACTGGTGCCTTAAACCAGCGCCTTAGACCGTTTGGCCACGCTACCGCAGTTGCGTTCTGCTGAAGAAATTCTGATAACATTCAATATGAAGCGTAAATAATTTTTTAATATTTTATTTAGTTAATATGTTTTGTAAACGTCTCTTCATATAGTGAGTATGAGTGATACCTAATGTTTGACTCAATTATCAAGTTCTTTTGTACTGCGCCTAATAATTTTTTTAACTATTAGGACAAAGCATACTGTGAATTCTATCGAACAGGAATCCAGTATTTTTGGCATTGTTTTTTATCTATATATATATGACTCCTTATATGAGGTAAAAGTGCAAAATCTAACAAAATTGGGTCGGTCTTACCGTGAGGAGCCATTTAAGATGTAAGAAAGTAAATGAAAGTAGGCTTAAATATTGCTGTAATTTATGATAAATCATTTCGTGTAATGTAATGTACTTTGAGTGAAAATTAAATGTAATAAAATGTTCTTTGAGAAATTTCCCTACACACCTAGAAAATTCATAGAATTTTTGAGATCATGTGCATTTTGTGAACACGTTAAGTAAATAGTTGTTCTGGAGATATCAGAAGGGTTATCCCAAGACACGTTTGGGGCGATCATATTGTATTTCGATGAATTTTGTAATATTTAATTCCACATATACCAAAGGAAGTTTAATAAATTTAAACTTGATAGGTGAAAAACGTTTTTCAAAATTCACATTTATTTGACCTCGTAAAATGCGGGTGTTCAGTATTAATGTATTTTCATAATTTTGAAAGACTTTGTTTTCCTCTCTGTATTTGCTAAACATATTAGACTGAGCTAACTTATGCATTTTTTTTGCTTTTTTCCAAGTAACGTATATAAACATTGTAATTGATACCTAGTGAGTGAGTTGAAATTCACAAAACTTTCCAAACTTCATTGTTTTCTCCGGTGTTTGCAAGAAAACCAAACTAATGTGTGATCATTATGTTTTTTTTTAAACTTACACTAATGTATGTATCAGCGTAGCATCATTTGTAGCGATTTTACCTTAGGCATTTTTTAGGCATTTAATGTCCTCGGGAGAGGAAAACGAAGGCTTAAAAAACAACACTCAACAGCAATACAAATATTAATGACAGAAATATTTTAATAACCCAATTTGTGTTTTCTGAGCAACAATCATGAATGTGTGATGATAGGGGTCTTAAAAAACTTTTTGGTAAACTTTTCTTCTCAAACAGAAAAAATGTAATATTTAAATAGCTATGCAGATTTAAATAATACGAATATTTACAAATCTCAGGATACACAAGGTAAGATCTTGTGCACTGATGAATGAAGAAAATTAGGAGTTTCAATCTTTTTCATGGCTTGGGATACATACTTTTAGCCAAACATCAGGCTATGCCAATGATGAGGACATTTCCGAAAAATTACATTATTACCTCTCGCTTAAAATCGAAAGCGAGCAGTTCGCTCCAGGGATTGCGGAGAAAATGTTGCAATATTGAGTAATCATTTGTCATTTTTAAAAACGCTTCAAGATACGCCCGACAACCGCATTTAATAGTACTTTTTTCTTATAATCGTACATATACAAAGATGTTAAAATTAAGACTTCGAAAGAAACTAAGTCCGAAAAATTTTACCATACTCTTGCTACAGCCTACCCCAAGGCAGTATTTAAACTACGTCTCTGAATGCGAGATTACGTACGGAGCTACAAAACGAACGTGAGGTGAATTAGACAGTCTATAATTAACACAAACTCTCCTTATTTCAATAACGTAATTTTTCAAATGTTTTTAGATCTAATGCATTTTACCATAGAGGCAACTTTGTGTTTGTTTAGCATAGATTTTTGGGAACTTGCTAACAATGGCGATTGTTCCCGACTTTGGGTGCCAACGGACATTGTACCAACGAAAGACGGCTCACCCCAAATACGCGTCTTTAAGAAATTAGTTAATCAGAACTACAGTATATTTGTGTCAAATATTATGGTGTGGTTGGAGCTTATACTTAGAATGTGTGGATTTGCGATATTCTGACAAAGGTCAAGAGAGCTTCTGCCGATTGAAGAAAGGGATGAACTCCAGTTGTGTTTGCAGCTGAGGTAAGTGTCTCCGTTTGAAGTGAAGTATAGCGACTCTTCTCCCTCCAAAAGCCTCCAAAACGTTGCTTCTTTTCGCAGTTTTGAGATTTAGAGGACAACGAGGTAACCGAATTTTGTGGAATAAGGACTACATATGCCAGTTTACATTATTTATATAGCCGTCTATTATATTTTTTGGTTGGTGGCAAGAGAAGTTCTGAGATGTAATAAGGGGTATAACCAAGTTTAATTTGGAACAGTGTTCTGGGTGAACATCATATGTTTTCATAATTTTTTTATATATTTAGTTCACACGTACAGAGACCTTCGTAAAGTTATAAGTTGTTAGGTGAAAGATTTTGTAGATCGTGTCATTTAATGGTGCGTACAACGCTGGTGATTAATACTAATACATTCTCACAAGTTTTGAAGACTATATTAACCTCATCATAATTTCTAAACAAATGAATGTGTGCTTACTTGTGCAATTTTTGTGGTCTTTTCAATGTAACTAATATCAACTTTTTAGTTATTAATGCACGGAGGGTAAATTTAAATTCAGCTAGAAATCAATGTTAAACACATTCCAGAATTTATATTTAATAAATTCCGAATAATAAATACGAGGCTTGATTCACAGAATGATGTCGATTATGAATAGATAATTTCAACAGCCAAACACTTACCATTTCTTTAACTAGTGAATCTACAGAATGACACAGACTTTCACGTATTAGTTTTCTATTTCCGTTGGTCTCCGCTAGTATGTGCACTTGCCACATTCTCTTTCAAGTTACCATCTATCGTCGACAAAGTATATTTTTTGACTTTTTTTAAATTATTCAGTATCTGAATAGTGAAACGGAATTATTATTAAAGGATATTAAAGAACAATATAAAACTGTTTTTCATGGCAATTTTCTTTCAAAACGTTTTTGCCGCTTTTAAGAATATTCCGATTAGTTGAATTACATTCTCCATCTTGAATACAAAAATCCTTATTTCAATAACTTAATATTTCAAATATGGTTTCACCTAATGAATTTTACCATCGAGGGAACTTTGTGATTGTTTAGCATAGATTTTTTGGAAGTCTACTAACAATGGTGATTATTACCGCCGTTAAGAAGCAACGGACACTGTATCTAACGATGAAAGATTATCCAAACGAAGCGGTCCTTGGAAATTAGTGTATCAGTGAAGTGTTCTAATCAGTACTAAACTGTGTTTGTTTGAAATAGTATTGTGTGGTAGGAGCTATATCTGTAATTTGCGAAACTTTGACAAAGACCCCAAGAGATTCAGCGGATTGAAAAAAGGCAAGAGCCTGGGTTGTGTTTGGAGCAGAGGTAAGTTGCGCCGATTGAAGTAAAGTGTAGTGACTCTCCTCCCTCCAACTTCCTACTCGTTGCGTGTCTTCACAATTGAGGGATTTAGAAGAAAACGCAGCTAAGTGACATTTCAAGGAGAAATATGTTAGGCACATGTTTGCACTCTATGTGCTGAGTTATATTAGAGAAACAATTACTATGTCTTTGGACTGTTGGTAATAAATTTCAACTGCTTTCACGATTTCCTGTTTCCGGAGAAAAGGTAAACTATAGAACCGGTCAACATTATTGTACTGGTCAACATTATTGTACTTAAATCATTTTACTCTGAGCCAACACCTCTTTAAGTACATGAAGTGGAAGAACATTCAATAGCTACTAAGGTGCGTGCCCACTGCCTTCATGATTTCTGTAATACCTACTACTCCCTACCCTGTCCAAGAAGAAAAACACAATAATAAGCTGTCTAAAAAGGTTACTGTTGTTGGAGATGAATTGTTTGCGGGAAGCGGTAGCAAAATGGACCTATTTTATTTAGCTTGCATTAAGATGATTAACACTTGTACTAAAGGTAAAACAATGAAATAATTCATTGAGTGATCTTATTAGTCAAAACAAATTTTCATTTTTATGACATTTTTTGAACTCTGTGAGAAGAGATTTAGGTATTGAGCTAAGAAGAAAGGATTATTAATTATGTAGTCTAATAAAATGAAATAATATCGCTCGGTTGACTCACGAACAGCTTGCTACCTTTCTGTGAGGAGGCCTCCAAGTTTTAGATTTTCAAATACAAGTCGCCTGCTTCTATAGCTGCGTGATGAAATAAAAAACTCACGCAAGTCATGTAAGCTAAGTATGGTGAAGGGAATAAGCCTTGCTAGTCACATTTGTCCGTTTTTCCCCAGGGGTGGGTAATAACAACAAATCCAATGGTTGGAAACTTCGCTAGATGGCAGAAGTCGGATTAACCCGAATTTAAAACGCCAAATACACTGACGAACATAGCCCAAGCGTGTGGTTAAATTGCACGATAGTGAATATGACTAGCGAATATTGAGTAATATATTAGTTAAAAAACTAGTTTAGTACCCTTCCCCCAAAATCATATAAAGAAAAATAAAAGTAATCTCAAATGTAACTCATTCTCATTTTTTGAGAGCTTGTCCCCCTCTGGCGCTGCTAGTCAGCGCCGGCCGACGAATGGAAGAGAGGCGGGAGGGGAGGGGCTGAAGACGCCAATCAGACTGCACCCTTCCGGCTGCCTTGACGCTGCTCCTCTGGTGGCGAAATGAGGAAACTAGCCTCGCCCCACGACGCAGGGGCCTCAGTGGCGGTGAGTGCAATTTCGGCTTCATCGACACCGCACAAATTGACATCGATATATTAAATCCGATGTTTAACACCATAGCTTGCAAGATTATAAGTGACTCACGGCATTAGCACTGAAGTGCCTATAACCGGAAGATCCTAGTTTCGAGTCACGACGTTCCGTGACTGGATTTGCGACACTGGCTAGGTGGATATGTCGTTTTCACTTGCTGTCTGGAGGAATAATTTACTCGGGAGGCTGCTCAGATCAGTAGTTTTCCAATGTTCATCCAATCATCAACAGGTTTATCCCGGAGCAGTACTGTAACAGACGGTAGCTGAATATTGTTTTTTGAAATTTCTTTTTTCGTTTATAAGCATGGTGAACTTCCGAGGTAAATTTAATTATTTTATCTTAAGTATATGATTTACTTTATAGAAGTTTTCGATTTTAGGTTCTTTCTTAGGCTTTTAGATTTGAATCGTCTATTTCAGAAACCCGCAAGTACAGTTTTTTCTATCTTTTGGAAAACAAAAAATTTCTACATTTAATTTCATTGTAAATTTTTGCCTAGGAAAATTTGTTAGTATTTCTCAACATTTCCTACAGACAAGGAAAGTTCGTAATTAATTTTTAGTATTATAGACAAGTCAAATAATATTTATAAACATTTTGTAGTTGACGGACTTCTGCAAATAAAATACCCTTTTCTATAAAAACACTAGTTTTTTAGTAAATAAATGACTTTTCTTACGACAGTGAAATGTTATATAGAAGCTCATAACACTTTACACCAAAATGTATTACGTATCAAAGAAAAAAAGGAAATAAGAACTAAAGAGAGAAATATTTTTTTATGTTTTAACTCTAGTAAACTTAAAACCACTATCAATATCAGAGTATCAGAAAGAATAATCTACGTATGTATTACTAAAAAACACAGCAACAGCATAGAGGTACTTATTGTGTGTCATAATCATCATACACCCTTTCTACGTTCCATTCATCTTCTACTGTAGGCCACTAGAGAATGTCGTTACAAGAATCGTGGTACTGTGTATTGTACTTGATCAATTTCGGATGATCATTGATTTTCTTGATATTGATGGGAAACTTTCCAATGGTCATGCAAGCCATGTAGGTTGCTATGGACAGTATTATATTTTTTCAGTGTGAACGTTGAGAAGGTTAAATTGTCATTTAACTGCTTAGCAACCACTTTTCCTCGGTCATATTTGTTCTTATAATTGTTTTTTTGAAAAGTGGATACTTTAGAAATAGTCTTGCCTTCATTGGAATTTCCCCTTCTAGAAATTTCATCTGAATTTACAATCCTTTTGTGACACTGTGACCACCTTTTGTCCAATAATGTGTTAGTATTACTGGGGCAAGTGTATAATTATATATACAATTGCTTGTGTGATCGATTTTGTACAAATAATAATTCCATTTATACATGCGGTGAGAAAAGTGAAGTGTAGTTCTTCACTCTAATAGCTTCTGGAAAAAATTCATTGATGTTACGAACTTCATATTTCTAATGTAAAAAATATAAAATTATTGTTTTACTAACTCATTTTTCTACTAACTTGTTTAGCACATCTAATAAAAAATATTTTTGTGAATACAATAAAAGAAGAGTCTAAAAACATCACCTAAGTATTATAGAATCATTTTGAAATTTTGTAAAGATGCTACTTAAATTTGTACTCCACAAGTAAGATCTTGTAACATTTAATGTGTCTACCAAGTTTCATGTATCTAGAATACGTAGGTTTTGAAATAAAAACTTAACTTGAAAATGAAAAATATACTTATGACGAAAAAATGTATTACAAATTTAGCTATGGATACCAATTTGGTACACACCTGAAGTCAACTCATGACAGATAGACAAGCATCTTAACCGCCTGTTTCTTCATCTAATGTTTTTCAACCTTATCTCCATAGTCATTTCCTGAACATCCTCTTCGCCTTTTTTTGGCCACAGTGAGTCTTACTACGGCAACAAAGCCCAAAAGGGCGCAAACCAGATAACTCATTTCATTTCACATCGAAGTGAAAATTTGAAAATGCCAGTTCCCCAAATCACGTACGCTGATACTTTAAAAATTTATCTATGAATAGAAGAAAATGGGAAGCAATTCTGGAGATTAAATAGTGCGTAGATAATATTTCTATCCTATTAGTTTTTAGACACATATTAGGCTTCCTAAATTAGAAATAATGTGTTACTGAAATGATTGTGTTAAATATGTTAAATTCATCATTTTAAGGAGTGATGCGATTTTTCAAGATTTTAAATTATAGTTGACTTATTTCTGACTGTTTTAGTCTTGCAAAAATATGAAAAAACGTTCCGTGATATTTAAGTAAAAATAATAATTCAAAATCCGAATAATGTTTAAGGATATACGATACGTCATCAGTCATATATTCCGGTCATATGTCAGATTACATACGGAAGACAATACTCACGTAAAATGATTAAGTAAGTGTAGTGCGTAGAATAACACTCAATAATTAATATCTTGTTTATTTCATTAGTGTTAATTATCACATTTTATAGTTAAACCTTACAACTTGTCATAACGTCACCATATTGTTTATATTTCTATATTGGGATGTATTATGAGCTTAGCAACGGATCCAGTTGGAATCAATGATTATATTTGAAGAAGAGCTACTAAGAAATACTGCGTTATTCAGTAAGGTGTGTGCCCCACTTTAGGTAAAGTAAGACCAGTGAGGAAGTTGCCATTTTGTGTTGTGGCATCGTTGTTATTGCAAAGGTGGTAAACCAGCATCGACGGGTGAACCTTGCTAGAACAATATATTTTTTCGAGGTAGGTCCTCCTGTCCAACTCATTTATTCGCAATATTACCAATAATTTCCTATTATATGTATAAATATCTTTTAACAACTCTGTTGCAATATATTATGTATTCTGTCGTTTATGCGTCTATTTTTTGTGCGATTTGCAAAAATAAAGAAATAGCAGTGTTACGTTACATATTAATATGCTTACAGACTTATGTTTCTACTTGTTTAAGCGGAAGATTACAATTTGTTGGGTCCAGTCATTTCTAATGATGCTAGTAATCGATTACCGATAATAACATCATATCCTTAGATTCATCAATCAATTATCAATCAAGACAGGAAATCTTGCATTCTTCCTTTATTGACTGACGCGCTTAAATCTTGAATAGTCGTTCAAATCTTGAGTAGTTAATAAATCCGTACAAGTAAACAAGCTTATAACAAACTTAACGGAAAATCACAAGTACCAACAAGTACATAACGTTTAATGTCTCCCCACATGTAGGGGGAAAACATTTATATTTTTTTAATTTTACTCGTCCACAATAGATGAAATATTGTTTTTTTTATTTTTCCCTAAAATAAAAATAAAAAAGTGGACGAGACAAATCCCAAGCAACAAATAGAGTGACTGTCATTACTCTTAAGCACCCGAGCGAGAAGCTAGAGAAAAAGGGATTCATAATAGGGGAAATAACTTTAGAGCAATAACAACCTCTTATGTAAAGACAAAACTCTGCCACACGTGCTCACATCACTTGCTATTTGCCCCTAAACTTTTATTTACGACGTAGAAATCCCCAAAGGCCATATGCCTTGCCTTTCTTACTGTTGGAAATTGATTAAAAAAAAGTAATGTAGAAACAAAAGGTGAAAAATTGAATGAAACACCATTAACATTACTCTTGAAGCAAAACTCACAACTACGTCTGTTCAACTAGTACCTCCACTATATGGAGCTCCGTCGATTACTCAAAAAACATTCTTACAAAATTCCAAACTAAAACATAAGGATAGGTACTGGAACAACAGTGAATTGCAGTGACAACATTTATTTACCTAAACATCTCAATTGTTAAAAAATTCATTTAAAACAGAAAACGGAACCATCTAAATAAATGAAATAAACATTCAAAATAACTAACATAACTCACATAAGCGAACGTACAAATTGAATCGAAATGCCATACAAATCAATTACATATATATTGTAAAAAAAATAAACCATATAAAAATGTAAATACGCTTCACTTGGAGTAAAACCTTCGTTCATTTAGGGCAACGGCGCACCACACACACCTCTGCGCTGAAGGCGAACGCCCGCGTGTTGGCCTTTGCCCACGCTGATGGCAACGCCCGTGCAGAAGGTAACAAACAACTCCTTAGCGTACGCTCTTTCATTGGTTCATTTCCATCAATGGTAAGTAGTTTCCACTCAGTTTTAGGGCACCGCGCTCCCTTGACCATCTTCTGCGCTGTAGTGCAAGCCGCGTAGTTGGCCTTTGCCCACGCAGATGGCAAACGAACGCGCAAGAAGGTACGCCAGCAACCCTTAGACGTACCTCTTTCTTAGGTCTATTTCCTCAGTACTACATAGTATCACTCAGTTTTAGGGCACCCGCGCTCCCCTTACCTCTCTGCGTCTGTAGGCGAACGGCTCCAATCCCGCGGTTGGCCTTTGCCCACGCAGATGCGAACCCCGTGCAGAAGGTAACCACAACCTAGGGCTACCTCTTCATTAGTTCATTTCCGATCAATAGTAATATGTTTCAACTCAGTTTGTAGGCACTCCGCGCTCCCCTTAACCTATCGCCTGTAGGCGAACGCCTGCGTTTTGCTTGCCACGGCTGAGGCGAACGCCCGTGCGAAGGGTAAAACCCTAGGCGTACTCCCTTTCATAGGCTTACATTTCCTCAGTGTAATAGTTTCACTCAGTTTTGGGCCCGCCATCCGCTTACGTCTCTTGCGCTGTATGACGAAGCCGCGTTGTTTCCTTTGCCCACGCAGATGCGAACGCCGGCAGAACCAACAAACCCTTAGCGACGTACTCTTTCATTAAGTTCATTTCCATCAATGGTAAGAGTATTCACTCAGTTTCAGGGCTACCCGCCGCTCCTTGACCTCTCGCGCTGTAGGCGAAACCGCCGCAGTGACTTGGCTTTCCACGCTGATGGCGAACGCCCCGTGCATTGGTAGGTAACGACTAAACCCCTTAGGCTACTTCTTTCATTAGGTTCATTTCCATCATGTTAAGAGTTTCACTCGTTGTTAGGGCACGCCGCCTCCCCTTACCTCTCTGCGCTGTAGGCGAACGCCGCGTGTGGCCTTTGCCCCAAGATTGGCGAACGCTCGTGCAAGAAGTAAACCAACCCCTTAGACGCTACAGTTTTCTTAGGTTCATTTTCCTCAGTAGTAATAGTATGCTACTCAGTCTTTAGAGGCCCCGCTTCCCTTACTCTCTGCGCTGTAGGCAACGCCCGCGTGTTGGCATTTGCCCCACGCAGATGGCGAAGCGCCCGTGCAGGAACGTAACCAACACCCTTAGACGTACTCTTTCTTTAGGTTCATTGTCCTCAGTATGCTAATAGGTATCGACTCAGTTTTAAGGGCAGCCTGCGCTCCCTTACCGCTCTGGCCTGCGCGACGCCCTGATACGTGTTGGCCTTTGCCACACGCAGATGCAGAACGCCCCGTGAGAGGTAACCAACCCCTTAACGTAGTCTTCTTTAGTTCATTCTCCTCTGAGTGAGTAATAGTATCACTCAGTTTTAGGACCACGCGCTCCCCTTACTCTCTGCGCTGTAGGCGAAAGCTCGCGTGTTGCCTTTGGGCCCACGCAGATGGCCGACGCCCGGCAGGTGAACCACCAACCATTAGACGTATCCTCTTCTTAGGTTCATTCTCCAGTAGTAATAGTATGCACTCAGTTTGGCACCCGCGCTCGCCTTACCTCTCTGGCGCTGTAGGCGAGAGCCCGCGTTTGGCCTTTGCCCACGAGAGGCGAACGCGTGCAGAAGGTACCACAGACCCCTTAGCGTACCTCTTTCATTAGGTCATTTCCATTCAATGTAATTTTTCATCCATGTTAGGGGCACCCGCGCTCCCTTACTTCTGCGCTGGTACGCGACGCGCGTGTCATCGGCATTTGCCCACGCTGATGCGAACGCCGTGCGAAGGTAACCACAACCCTTAGGCGTACCTCTTTCATTGGTTCATCCATCAATGTAATAGTTTCACTCAGTTTTAGGCACCCGCGCTCCCTTGACCTCTGCGCTATGTAGCCAACTCCGCGTGTTGCCTTGCCCACGCAGATGGAAGACGACCGGAGAAGGAGCCAGCAACCCTTAAGAACTACCTCTTTCTTAGTTCAGTTTTCCTCATAGTGAATAGTATACTCAGGTTTTAGGCACCGCGCGTTCCCCTTACATCTCTGCAATGTAGGCGAACTGCCCGCGTGTTGGCCTTTTGCTCACCTGATGGCGAACGCCCGTGCAGAAAGTAACCACAACCCTTAGGCGTACCTCTTTCATTAAGGTTCATTTCTACTCAATGGTAATAGGTTTCTACTCAGTTTTAGGCACCCGCGCCCCCTTACCTCTCTGCGCTTAGGCGGAACGCCGCGTGTTGCCTTTGCGCACGCTGATGGCGAACGTCCGTGGCAGAAGTAAACCAACAATCTCATTAGTGCGTACCTCTTCAATTAGGTTCATTTCCATTCAAAAGTAATAGGTTCACTCGATTTTAGGCACCCGCGCTCCCTTGACCTCTCTGCGCTGTAGGCGAACGCCCGCGTGGGCCTTTGCCCACGCAGAGATTGCGAACGCCCTGTCAGAAGGTAACCACCAACCGCCGTTGGCGTACCTCTTTCTCTTAGTTATTTCGCCTCAGTAGGAAATAGATCGACTCAGTTTTAGGCCACCGCGCGTCCCCTTACCTCTGGCGCTGTAGCGAACGGCCCGGTGTTGGCCTTGCCCACGCTGATGGGAACGCGCCGGTGCAGAGGTACCACCAACCCCTTAGACGTACTCTCTTCTTTTAGGTCTTCATTCCTCAGTAGTATATAGTTTCACTAGTTTGTTAATGGCGACCGCGCTCCTTACCTCTCGCGCTGTAGCGAAAGCCCGCGTGTGTGGCCTTTTGCCCACGCAGATGGGAACGCCCGTGCAGAAGTGTAACCCAACCCCTTAGACGTAGCCTCTGTCTTTAGGTTCATTTCCCTCAGTAGTAATGTATCCACTCAGTTTTAGGGCACGCGCTCCCTTACCGCTCTGCGCTGCAGGCGAACGCCCCGTGTTGCCTTTTCACGCAGATAGCGAACGCCCGCCCAGAAAGTAACCAACCACAACCTTAGCGTACCCTTGTCATCAGGTCCATTTTCATAATGTAATCAGTTTCACTCAGTTTACGGCACCGCCTCCCCTTCCTCCTTCTGCGCTGTAGGCGACGCCCGCGTGTTGGCCTTTGCCACGCAGATGGCGAACGCGCGTGCAGAACGGTACAACAACTCTTAGCCGTACCTCTTTCATTAGGTTCTTCCATCAATGTAATAGTTTCACTCAGTTTTAGGGACCCCGCGCTCCCCTTACCTCTCTGCGCTGTAGCGCGAACGCGCCGCGTGTTGGCTCTTGCCCAACGCTGATGGCGAACGCGCCGTGCAGAAGGTAACCACCAACCCCTTAGACGTACCCCTTTCATTTAGGTTCATTTCCCTCAGTAGTATATATCACTCTGTTTTAGCACCCCGCTCCCCTTACGCTCTGCGCTGCAGGCGAACGCCCGCGTGTTGGCCTTGCCCCACGCTCGATGGCGAACGCCGCGGCAGAGTTAACACCAACCCCTTAGACTACTCTTTCATTAGTTCATTTCCCTCAGTAGTAATAGTTTCACTCAGTTTTGGGCACCCGCGCTCCCTTGACGCTCTCTGCGCTGTAGGCGAACGCCCGCGTGTTGGCCTTTGCCACGCTGATGGACGAACGCCCGCTGCAGAAGTAACCACCAACCCCTTAGACGTACCTCTTTATTAGGTTCATCCTCAGTAGTAATACTTTCACTCAGTTTTGGCACCCGCGCTTCCCTCTACTACTCTGCGCTGTAGGACGAACTTCGCGGAGCTTGGCTATGCCCGCGCTGGATGGCGAACGCCCTCCGCAATAGTGTCCGCCACCACCCGTAAGCGTTATCTTTTTAATAGGTTATTTTTTCAGAGTATTATATCTCTCAGCTTTTAGAGATCCCGCGCCCCGCTCACCTCTGCGCTGAAGCGAACGCTTGCACGAAACGCCCGGCGGTAGGTAATTTCCACGTCAGTTGGCACTGTTCGTGCCATGGGTATTCTTGTAATACAATTGAAGATTCAGCATTTGTTGAATCAAATTTGAAGATTGAGTACT
>BOPP01000491.1:138554-151383 GCA_017312745.1 Gryllus bimaculatus | reverse complement strand
CCGACTGTCTGGCTTGCGTATCCCTCAAGTCCCGTCTGGTCCGCCGGGGCTGGCCGCACGCCGCCTGGCCTGGTCGTACCCACAACAATCGGAGGGCCCACAACAATCTGGAGGGCCCACAACAATCGGGTGGGTGACGCAACGGCGAAGAAGGGGAAGGGGAGCGAGGTGTTTTCGTAAATTTCACTTTACGACGCTCCTATTCGTCCGATTTGCATGATTGTCACGGCGTTGGATTCAGGATGTATGTCGCCATCGCGCTATAAGCCCACATTTTTAATTTTTTTCTTGGAAGTTTGAGAACTAATTTCAAATTCGAGATTTTACTAGATTTTTGGAAAAAAGGGCTTCGTAGCGTAAATTCTATTTTAAAAAGGCGTCAAATGCCGTTTACAGATCGAAAATCGGACCATTGGTTCAGACGTTATCGGTAAAGTAAATTTTACTTATTTTGGTGCTGCCACGTGGTGGCCACAAATTGTACTAGTGTCGGGACATTTAGCCTTAAGAAGACAGTAGAGGAAAGAATTAAAAAATAGTAAAAGACCCAAATATACGAATTCTTAATAAAACTCAATACACTAGCCTTAATAAATACACAGAATAGGTTAAGTGCTATTGATGTAACAATATGTTTATCATCTATTGCTTCTAAATGAGACTGGAGTACCAGTGAGCACCTATATGGAAATGACAAATTCCCCAGACTCATAACCAAGCACAATAATACCTCAGGGGCTGCCTTCATTAACTGTCCTCCAAGATGGAAATTCCAAGATGCTAACTTTGACAGTTGCAAAGAAATATTATCAAACAAAAGTAATGAAATTAGCATACTAGAAGAAACTTTCGGAATCTCCGTCAATGAAAAATTTCAGAAAATTACTGATTTCTGTTATATTGCATGTACACACGTTCTAATATTTAGTTTTATGGTTGTTGATATTAGTATGCTTCAGAGGCAACTGCAAGCGGAACTTTGAGTTGTTGGAGAGGTTGTTGGAGGAGACAGCATTTCTATGTACGAAACATATATATCGGTGTACGAAATGATAGAGAAGGAGAATATAAACGGAGGTGTATAAACGAATGTTTTGTTTCATCATTATACGATAAGTATAAGAGAGAATATACATAACAATCTGGTAGCAGAGCGTAGTTGGTTTAAATGAAATAAAGGGGAAACCATGGCAGAAATAATGTCGACAACTGATGGTAAAATAGAAGCTTTGTCGAATTCTAACTACGACGTGTGAAGTATGAAGGTAAGTGCACTCATTAGATCAAAGCACTTATATAATGAGGTTTTAATTAAAGATGAACCGAAAGTAAAAGAAGATATTACGAGAGAGAAAAGATGTCAAGACTGGACGTCGACAAATGATGAAGTAGGAGGTTAGGGAAACCAACACGAAGGTCTAATGGAATACACTGAAAAGAAGACATGAAGGATCACAAAAGAACAGGTTAGTAAATTTAAAAATGAAACTTGCCAAGATACAGAAAAACGAAATAGAAAGCATAGATGACTTCCTTACAAGAACGAGAGAAATATCATGTGAAATCGAGGAACTAGGGTTAAAATAAAAGGGGAACTTGTTCAATACGATTGTTCATTTGTAAATAATATATACGACTTGTTCATTCGCATATGTTAGACGGACTTCTCAGAAATTATGAAGAGGTAGCTTTTGCTCTATACGCTAATCCACATACAAACTTTGAATTGATGCGCGACAGTTTGTTGAGATACGAAAGAAATGGCATTCAATCACATTCACGAATTGACGCAGTAGCATACAAGGCGTAAGAAGTAAAATGAATAAATGTAAATCGTTTTGCGTGAGGAAAAGTTGGTCACTATGTTAATGAATTCTGGCACAGGAATGATAGAAGAATCATTTGTATAAAAGAGACGGACGTAAATATGTGCGAACATATAGTAGTATTCTTGAAGAAAAAAGGGGAGAGAGAAAACCGAATTTAATGAATTATAGTACATCATGATCGAGTGGGGTTTACAAAAAGGAACACGCCATGTTGGTCAACGAGAACTAGGTCAATATTATTGATGAAGAAACAACAACATGGTTGTCATACTTCGCATGTCCGTCTCATATGTCATCGAAAGAAGGCCTATTATGTGAAAAAAGCCCCGAATAACGGAAATCACGAGAGCTGAATCGCGAAGAAGGATTTATTCAGAGTGCGTTGAACATATCACGGATCATTGTAGTATTAATATGAAAAATAAAAATAAAATTAATATAGAAGTTTTGTATGTTCTTAACTTAAATTCAAACCTGTTATCGGTTGCATAAATAGTGAATGAAGAGAAGATAAATTTACTGGATAAAAGAGGTGCGAGAGTGTATGACACAATCGATAGTGTTTTTGTAGCCAAATATTCGTTCGATCGTAACAATTTTATTTTTAAAATGAATGTAAACAAGTCGGAAGAAAATATTATTCTCTCTTAAAAAAGTAATGTGGGTGGTAAATGCACCAGAACGATTGATACTAACAACGTTTGTTTAAAGTCAAAACAAACATTTTATAAGTGACATATTGATGAATTATATAGGATTCTGGGTCATTTTAGTTATGGATGCGTGAATAAGATGCGTGAAGAAGAAATGGTAAGAGCATTGGGAAATTTCACTCTCGAAAGCGAACGCTGTGAAAACTGTTTATTGGGTAATTTATAAAAATTCCGTTCAATATTGTCGAAGTAAGCATGTTCTTGAAATATTTTACGTGGCTCTTTGTGGACCAATGCCTGCAGAATCATTAGATGATAACAGACACTCTCTGATAATAGACCAGTTTAATCATCGATACCTGATAGAGCTTAGGGGACATAAAGCTGATTGTGGGAGAATATTGATAAATTTTATAAATAGAGGAGAATACGAAACTAACCGTAGGGTAAAATATGTGAGATCAGACAGCGGTGAAGAGTTCGTCAATACGACCTTACTGCATTTTTTTGAAGATAAGAGAATCAAAAGTGAGAGAACCGTACCTTACTCACTTCAAAGCAACGGTAAAGCTGAAAGAGGTAATATAATAATCCAGAATGCAACAAGAACGCTATTAATTAATTGGGGATTGCCACTAAAATTCTGGAGAGAAGCTATACAAACAGTGGTATATACTCATAATGTGACACCAACTATCAAGAAAGGAAACAAAGTCCTTATGGAATTATGACCGGAAACGAAAACAAATACAATGCATTTAAGAATACTCGGGTCGAAAGTGTTTGTCGCGAATCCGAAGATTTATGGAAACAAATTACAAAAACGGAGTAAATCTGGTATTTTGTAGGATATTCCAGATGTAGGAAAGGCTTCACGATATATGACATAGAGAATGGAGACATAATAGAATCCCGGAATGTGGCATTCATTGAATCGTAAATGGAAAGCGAATCATTCAACATTTCTAATAAAATTGATTTTAATAACATAAATATTCTGGTTTACGACAAGCTTACTGATGAAATCTCGAATGAAAAGTTGATAAGTGGAGGAAGAAATAAGAAATCTTGATAGACGTGGAATGCAGAATGGGATAAGACTAGAAATTGTAATCTATCTTCTAATTAAATAAGTAATCGAATTGAGAATGAACAAGATGTGTTATAAAATAATGATATTAACAAATCTGAAAAAAGGCGAGAACTGCGAAGATCGTCGAGAATAAGTCATCCTTTAGGAAGATTCAAAGCGAAGGCAAACTTGACGCAAGGAACAGTTCCAAGAAACTTGTGAAGCTGCTGATGGAAAGGATAAGGACGAATGGAAAAAAATACAAAAGGAACTAAATGGTCTTCAAAACTACGACTCGTGGGAAGTAATGGAACGAGAGAGCGTTAACCATGAGAAAATTCTAAGAAGTAAAGGGATATTTTAAAAGAAATCCAGTGATAAAAATACGAAGTTTAAAGCCACATAAGTAGTAGATGTCTCCTGACAGGTAAGCGGAATAGATTATGATTTATCGTTCACCTATAGCAAACTTTCATCTTTCTCTGGGGATCCGAGATCAATACATTTGCAAGCGCTCAAAAGAACGTTAAGGTAATCAAAGGGTCGAGTAACATCAAATTAAGATTGTATAAATCACCAGGCTATTTTAGTATTAGTTCAGATGCCAGTTGCTGTTCAACGCTAGACAGTAAATCTTATGGTGGTTATACAATTGAAATAGGTAAATCGCTAATAAGTTGGAAATGTGAGAAGTAAAGAATGGTAGCTTCATGAACAATGGAAGCAGAATTGATGCCATGTGCGACGCACAGTGTAAAGGCGCTAATCGAAGATATACATTTATTAAGGAACCTGACACGATTTATGCAGATAATACATCAATAATTGATTGTAGTTGATAATAATTTAAAGTAGAAGCCAGAAACAAGCATATTGTGAGAAAATTCAACTTCGTGAGAGAAGACGTAGAAAATGAAAACATAATAATACGACACCGTAGTACTCAAGAATTAGAAACTGATATCCTAACAAAAGATGTGTATAAAAACATCTTACAAAGACTTATGTTATCGTTGGGAATGGTGATATGAATTGATTTATTTCGGGTTCACACGAAAGAATCAAGCGTGCTCAAACGAAAGGGAGAAAATTTTTATTATATTGTGTGTATACGTACTAATATTTATTTTTATTGTTGTTGACATTAGGAGCTGAAAAATTCAGAGGCAGCTGAAAACGACCCTTTGAATTGTCGGAGAGATTGTTGCGTGAGAAAGCATTTCTATGTTCGAAAAATATGTATCGATATACGGAATGATTGAGAAGACGAATATAAACGGAGGTGTATAAATTAATGTCTTGTTTCATCATTATATGATAAGTATAAGAGGGAATATATAATAAACAATCTCATCCTCAAAACAGCTAGTGAAACAATTCCAAAAACGTCTGGAAAACCAATATGGAAACACTCCCTAGGTGGAATGAAGACTGCAAAAATGCTCATAAACTGTACAGACACTCCTTCAACAATGCCTCGTGTATAAGAGGGATCGAACCATAGAAAATCATATTGAATATAAAAGAACTCGGGCAAAGGCAAGACGAATATAAAAAAGAAAATAATAGGCAATAGTGGATTCATTTCGTCTCATCAATAAATTGCTTCTCTAACCCAACACAGAATTGAAAAGAAAATCAAAGCTGTCTATGGTTGTCAGAAGCAGCACATCCAATCTAAATTAATATTACTCAACAACTGAATTAACTCTTCTAACGTTTGCAAATAATTCAAGCGAGAGTAATTTTAACGATTAATTCCAAGCATAGGAATCTAATTTGAAAATAACAATGGATAGAATTATCCAACAAAACTTTTCATGTAATTGTACATTAAACTATCTCTTACAAGTAAACGAAGTTGAAATTTTGCTAGCTCATACTAGAAATTCAAGCCCATGACCAGATGGAATATATAATGTTTTTCTTAAATAACTGCCGACAATATATGTAACCCAACTATTCAATGAAATAATAACCACTGGCGAAAATCCTGACCAATGAAAAGAATCTATAGTTATACCGATTTTTAAACCTAAGAAAGATTCAACCAACCTGAATATTACAGACCTATATCCTTAACTACCACCCTCTATAAACTACTGGCAAAAATTGTTTTAACTGGTATCTTGAATATTGTAATAAAATTTCACCATTCCAAAGTGGTTTCAGAAGAAACCATTGTACAACTGACCATCTGACCAAATTCAAGATTGGTCCAATACAACATCTCTAAAAACAAATCTCAATGCATTTGTTTCAAAACTTATATAATCAGTTAAAGCTTGAAATAGATCTACAAGAACTAAAATATTCTATCCTATTCGAAATCTTAGGATTAATATTTGATAGTAAACTAACAAGGATACCTCATATCAAGAATTTAAAAGCTGAATGCCTTCGAAGAATGAATATAATAAAAGCCATTTTATTAGCTTCACGGGGTGCTGACAATGTTACACTTTCAACAAACAAAGCTCTTATTCATTCCAAAATAGATTATGAAGCAATTATTTATCAGTCAGCTAAGCCAACAATATTAAATATCCAATCCACTCAGCCGCTTAAGTTTATCCATTTTACGCATATCGAAGGAGTCCAATTTTGAGCATTCTTGTAGAATACAATGAAGAATTTCTTCATATCAGAAGAAGATGCTATGTTTTTCATATGCCAATAAAATATCATCCACTCCTGATATCCCTGTTTGTAAGAATGTTTTCTGGAGAAAATATTACTATACACAGAAACACTATGCTCCAAAAGCAGTTTATTGTCTCCTGAATCAGTATCTTCAAGAAATACATTTTACTTTTCTTACTATTCGAACTACTATGATTGAAAAAAGACCTCCATGGTATCATAACCTCCATAAATATGAACCTCAGACTCAAAGTTTTTCCACACAGACTCAATGTTAAATGATTATTGCTCTATGTTTTTACTGTGAAACATTTGTCATTCTTCTCGCATTTAAATATATCCAAGAACAAACGTAAGTAAAGCTGAGTAGTAAGCGTAAGTAAAGCTGAAAACCAGGAACATATAGTGATGAAAGAGCTAACATATACTATGGCACAACAAAAAGGAAATAATTCTTATTTTGATCCCATTGTATTGAAGCCGACAATATATTAGCTGATGAAGTCGCACAAGAGCCTATTGAAGAGCATCCAGTTTCTCACAATGACATCAAAAAATAACTTCTCAAAAAAACAAAAAAACAAATATCGTTTGAATAATTAATGGACCAAATCACCTAATCAACTACATCAGATCAGGAAAATAACTTCGATGACCTCCTTCATTACCTTCACAAGATACAATATCAAAGTGTTCTCACCCCTTTAAGAATTGGCCATTCGAAACTAACCCATCACTATTTAATAACAAAAGAAATGAAAAAATGTAGCTAATTCCCATCTGCTCTCTCTCTATACCACACATGATGTTGTTCTTTTCCATTTACAAAGATATCCGCAAAAATGTGCATTATCTCTCACTCTTCCAGAAATTCTTAACAACAACATCAGATTGAAAATTTCTTTAATATTTTAAAGGAAATTAACCTTACCAACATGCTGTAAAAAAACAAGAATCTGTTAAGCACCTACATTGCCGCAATGTTATGTCAAATGATGTATTGTAATGCACAATACGTATTAAGATGATTACATTCTGTTGCTGTTGACCGTGATTGTTAATGGTCGTCATGTAATGTTACACTTATTTTGACAAATTATGTATTTATCATAGATCATCTATCATAAGTACAATCATGCCATTTGCCAACTACATTATTTCTTGAGCCATTTCTTAAATAGATTATTGATACTGTTAATTGTAATTTATTGAGTTATTAACAATAAGACGTGATTATTTTTCTTGACGCAACGAAAAAAACACAATTTTTATATCATTCATTTGAAGTATTTTCTATAAAATAAGCAACGTAAATATTACGAAGAGTTTCAATAAATGTTTTTCAACCTTTAGACCAAATTTTCTGCTCTAGAATAAGTTTTTCTAGGTCCGGGCCTAAAAATAAAAGAAGAAATGAATATTATTTTATGATTTACTATTCTATTCCTTTCTGTTAACGGACCTCAAACAAAACATCTTACAGTATTGTTAATACCCTTGCGAGCCTTTCTGATTCTTTATGCTCTCAGGCTTTTTGATTACTGTGACAAATATTGCATCATCTGCCGGGATTCGCTGCGCGGATTGCGTCATCTGCCGGCCCCTCCCCTTCCCCCCGAACTGGACGGATCCGGGCTATTCGCAAGTCACGTGGAAAGGTGGAGCAAGTGCAGGGTGTGTCGAGACGAGCGTCGGCCAGGTATAAATTCGTCGCTGCCGGCGGCCGCGAGTAGTAGTCGGAAGTAAGCAGCCGCGAGTCAGTGTATGTAATCAGTCAAGTAGTAAACAGTCAGTCCGTCATTGTGTCTGAAGTTAAAACTGAGCTGTAAAGTGTGCATTGCGGTGAACACTGGTGCAGTGGGGAAACAAAAGTTAGCGGTTTGAAGTCTGAAGCGGAAGCTGAGCTGTGAAGTGTGCATCGCGGTAAACAGCAGTGCAGAGGATCATAGTTTGAGCAGGGAATTGTGGTCAGCGCAGTGGACCGTGGACAGTGTAGCGGACTGTGCAATAGTGTAGAAGAAGTGAACTGTGTAAATAAATAATCAAGAGAACGGAGTCGTATGTAAGGAAAATAATCAAGTGAAGAACACAAGGACTGTGTAATATATTTGTAAACGATCTAGTATTTTTAGTGTATCATTGTTTACAAATAAACGTTTTTGTTAAATAATACTTGTCGGTGTGTTTTAATTCACCATCGAGAAACGTTACAAACGGCCCGCTCTAGTACCAACACAAAACACATTTTTATGATTTCGATTTATTAAATTTAAAACGTAAGCAAATACAATAATAAATGACATAATGCTCAAATAGGTGAAATAACTTGTTATAATCCTTACTTTGCTTAATTGATATGACACGTGCAATTTTGGAATATTCCCATGAATACACAATTACCACCAGTCACTCATATTTCACTGTTGCCATATCTGTTTTTTAGAAACATAGTATGTACTTCTTGAGTAGCAGTAATTACTCGTAGTAATAAGTATAATGCACATGGACTAACATCCACGAAATGTTATTTTTTGATGCTATGATTTAAATACTTTGTTGCAATAAAATCAAATAATCTATATTTCATATCGTTTTACCAAAGTCTTAGTACCGTTTCACTGGAAACCACAGACCGTAGCTTTGCTATCTTTGGCGAGTATTTCTGCACTTAACAATATTCTTTCATTTTGTACGAACAAATAAGTCTTTAGACACACACTCTGTCATATTGACAAATGACGATTACAATGCTTCTTTTCACTTTAGGCGTAAGAAAAATTATGAAATGTTTCGAATTTTTGTTTCATTCAGCAATGAACTAGTAACCCACAAATATTTGTATGTACACGGGCGCTACCAGAAGTTTTTGCCTCTCAAGCGACTTCCAATCCCTCGGGCTACAGGCCCTCGGGTGTTAGTCCAGCGTAGTGCAGCGTCCGACATAATCTGCAGGCATGCTGGAGCAAAGTGAGGTTGCTTCGCTGGCAAGGCCGGCACTGCTCAGCGCCGGGCAAAGGCAACGTGGCAACGGGCGCCAGCGTGGGATAGCGGGAAGGGCGCCAGCGCGGCCGCCAGCCGCTCAAGAGCCCCTGCGCGCGCCAGAGACCCGGTCCATGGAAGATAGGTGCGGGTGTCCATGAGGAAGCGCACGTGCTGTGGTGCAGCAGCTCGCGCCAGCCGCTCACGTTCCAAGAGCACCAAGCGCTGGTGGCGTCTGGTCTGGCGCGATGCTTGCTCCAGCTGCCACAATCCCCACTGCGCCGCGCGCATCACGCCTTAGTCGTCTTTTGCAACGCACTCACACTCAACACTGTAAATACACTAAAGATGCTACAACAGTACACGTCTCATCCGTTATTTGTGATAGCTACGCAATATTACAATATCATTTGAACCTGCAAAAGTGTTTCTAATCAGTAAAAAGTTTTTTCTATGCTGGGATTCCAGCTCAGATTCAGTATTCGAACTTGGGTTTAGCACGCAATTCACAAAAAAAAGAATATTATTTTCATTTTTAATTAATAAAAACAGTTTCATTATCGTTATTACAAGATCTATTTTCAAAAAATTGATTTCATTAAGAAAAATCTATACCTTCAATACTGTAGATGTGTATTTTGAAAATTGTCTACATTTAATCCAAAATTAAAAGAAAACTACCCATACTTTCGAAAAATATACATGATCTTATTATAAAGATGTCTTTGAAGAATAGATTTCATTAAACAAAAATCTCTATTTTCAATACTGTTGTTGTAGAAAGTCGAAAAATTATTAACATATGCAGTTTTCGAAACATCGGATAATTCAGCAAAAATCAGTCCTGCACCAATTTTTTAGAGCCCCTGAGAAAAAAAATAATTTGAAAATTGGGAAACAATTTTGAGAAAAGGTTTAGACTGTTTATCAAATCAAAATAACGGCTTCAAATTCTCAAGGCCTCATTTTCGGCCTGATGGACTGGGGAGAGTCAATTGCGGAGAAAATTGTCTGAAAGATTTCAGACCTAGGGTTGACCACATACGGGCAAGCGTTTAACCGCAAACTAATTTTTCGGTATCAATAACCATAAAACATGAATTTAGCTCACAATGTATTAGAGAAAAGAAATTTAATACCACAGTGGTGTATGAGTTATTCTATTTTTTATACCAGGGCCCGTAAATAGGAATTTGTCTGAAGAACAATCGGCACTTAACGCGTATTAGGATACTTTTATAGGCAAATATAAACTTAGGAGAAAATTCACTAAAGGAATCCTTTTCCAACTACAATTCTATTCTGTAGGTTTATGTTAAAATATTTTAAGATATTAGATACATGGCAATAGCATAAATACTTAAGTCATTTGCGATCCTCTCGGCAGGGACAGATGTCGTCCACGTCCTTTTTATTTTCTAGCACTTACGTACGTAAGAAGAGAAGCATTTTAATTGTGCTCTCTGTAATTAACTCTAATAGCCGGGCTTTAGTGAGTAAAACGTGGATAAAGTTTGTTCAAATATACATAGTAAATTGCTTCCTCTAACATGTTGTGTAGTATGAATGCATGTTTTGTGGGTCCTTGATATCGAAAAGTCAATTGACGGCAAAACGTCCATTTGTCCTTCTGCCCTTTCTACGCCTGTGATCAACGCTAGCGTCTAAACCTTTTCTCCAAAAATGATATACTTTTGTTGATCTGGTTGATGTCGTGGCGCCTTGAATTTGAAAACAATATTTTTGGGAGGTGCATTGTCAAAAATTTCTCAAAAATTGCATCAATGTTTTATTAACTTTTGACTACTTTCTCTTTGAGTAGTGTAAAGGACGCTTAACAGAAGGTCCCAATACTCTTTTCTTTGATATCGCTAATTTTTGGTAAACTTCAAAAGTTTTTTCCAACGTCTTTCTACAACTATAATATTGAACAAAGAGATATATTGCCTTAATGAAATCTGTTTTCTATCCTTTTAGTTACGTAGTTTTACCCTTCTGCAGTCCAAGCGGTACGGACTTTATCAAGTAAAAGAATTTGCTTCACTACCAGCAGATTTATAACCTCAGCGAGTGTTGACGAGGGTCGGCCGGGACAAGTCTTGCACAGGAAGGAAGTGGCCCTTCAAGAGCACTGGATCAGAATGAGGCGATTTGTATACATGAGTTAATATAAGGAGACGAGTGCATGAAAAAAAACGAGGACAATTTATATCTAATGCATGAAAATAGTATGCTTCAAATAATAATAATAATAATAATAATAATAATAATAATAATAATAATAATAATAATAATAATAATAATAATAATCTCTGCACAAGTTTTGGAAGCAATCAAGAAAGAAGTGTGAAAAATGCTTAACTCCTCAGAACCTAGTAATCTGAGAGCAGTGGAAATATCAGCTGTGCAAACTCAGGATGACAATGGGACAAGCACGTCAGAAAGTATGGATGATAAGAGTAGTGAAGAGGTGCAAATTCGCAATGAATTTGCAGTCGCACTTGCGGAATTTGAAGGAACTGACCCACTGAACCGCTATCTCATTCCCAGACACAATTGATCGAAGAAATTAGCAAGAGCAATCAGCGTCTTGAATGAGAAAGTACTGCCACAACATCTACAACAAAGACCATCTTTTGAAGACGTACACACAGCAATTTATTGTGCTGCGGTTGTGGCTTTAAGATGTAACGATTCCAAGCTTTTCCGCCGCGTAGCAACTGCCCACAATGATCGAAGTGAAAAAAGAATGCCACTTTGGGAAAGACGGCTGGTGAATCGTATAGAACGCAGAAGAGATATTGGGAAGCTCATACAATTTAAGAAAGTAAATATCTCAGAAAAACTGAGAAGAAAGGTGAATAACATCCTTACCAATACAAAAATACATACGAAGCACGAGCCCTTGAATTCAACAATAACAGAACATTTTGACACCCTACGACAAAAGCTTTTGGCGTTAACAAAATGCCTCGACGCTACAGGAATTGCACTACGAGGAAGCAACAGAATTATCTTTTTAACAGAGAGCATTCTACAGGAATATGTCAAAGGGCAAAGGGCTTGTAAATGATATGAAAGAGACAAAGCTTCCCTCAAAGGCACAAATAGAGGACTTTTGGAAGCCTATCTGGTCATCTGCTGTGTCTCACAACCCAGATAAGACGTGGATTGAAATGGAATATGACAGACACTGAGATATCCCTCTAATGGGTGAACCAATCATCATCGTGGAAATTGTTCAAGCTGCTTTGAACAAAGCGCATAACTGGAAGGCACCAGGCAGTGATGGCCTGCACAATTACTGGCTCAAAAAATTTACCAACACTCACCATCATATAGCTAATATAATTCAATATTTTCTTCTCAATCCAGAAAATCTACCTTACTTCCTCACTGAAGGTAGAACATTCTTGTTACCAAAGGAGGGAGACACTAAAGACCCCTCGAAGTACAGGCTTATAACATGCCTTCAAACGTTTTAAAAACTCATAACATCTTGTGTTTCACAAATGATGATGACACACATTGAAGAACAAAACATCTTAGCAAATGAACAGAAAGGATGCAGACCTGGATCTCAGAGATGCAAGGAGCAACTCATTATAGACTCTGTAATTATGTGGCAAGTGCTTGAAAAACAAAGAAACTTT
>BOPP01000491.1:103858-119349 GCA_017312745.1 Gryllus bimaculatus | reverse complement strand
TGATCGAGGTTTTTGGCGAGATTCTAAAAGTCGTCTTCCTCTTTCGTTCATGTTTCCTAATCACTATCTGCCTGTAGTTTTTTATTTATGTGACTTCCTACTGTGGCATTGAAGTCTCTCGTTCTAATGATATTGTCCTTGGAATTTGACGTCATCAGTAGCTATTCAATTCGTTCGTAAATCAATTCCAAATCTTTTTTTTCTGAACTTGTTGTTGGGAAATACACTTGAAAAAGAATCACGTGAACCGGTTTCGTTGTAATTCTGTCATCATTAATCTGCTGTTTACATGGAAGGTGTTGGTGACGTTCTGGGCCCACTCTCCTTTCAATAATATTGCAACACCGTTGTTTCCTGTGTTTGCATCTCCACTGTATATCATTCTAAATTCTTCATTGTTTAAGTCTCCTTTTCATGACCATGTAATTTCTGACAAACCTAAAATGTAAATATGTTCTTCTTTCATTATAGTTTTAATTTCCTATAATTTTCCTACTTTTTGAAGTGTTCTTATATTCCAATATTTGTTATTACTTTCTTTGATTTTCAGTTTTATGGCAAGGATTTCTCATGTTTACGACCTGGGAATCCTCGCCATACCTTTTCCTGCCGGATCTTGGTATTTGAATCCCATGATCAGTAATATCGATATCTATTACATCAATCATGGCATGTTGGCACATCAGGTTATATCTATAAGCATCTTTAATGCAGTAGTTTCCCGTTGCCTTCTGCATCCTATGCCGATGACCACACAGAAGCTAATAACTTCCTCCTTGAGGAGCTATTAACCTCCCTTAACCACTAACCGCTCATCTGTCTTCTCTAATATCAGCTAATCTCAAAGCGGGAAGGGTTGCATAGCAAAATTACATCGTAGAAAATGGTAGACGTCGTTGTTCAGATGTGACATATTTCCCAAGAGAAATACTTAAAACTTTTTCATGGACGTGAAAGTAAATACATTGAAATATAAAGGAATATATATATATATTTAACCACTGTTAACCCAATTCTTATTGTAGAAATTACGTTGAAACGCGATAAAATAACACTCATTTTAGAACATGTAAATTCTGATATAGGTTACCTTCAATATTATTGTTTATAAATAATCGAGGATCTTTATCAAATATCCAGTTAACTATATATTTATCAATAAGGAAACTATTAGAATCGTAAGTTGTTCATATGTTTATAAATTTGCCAACATTGTAAAATAGTGTTTTCTTCGCATCGATCACTTCTAGGGAACCATCTAAAACAAAAATAGTTAAAAGATGAAGTCCATATATAACATTTTAGTAGGTTTTAGCAATAATTCACCTCTAAAACCACTTGAGGACATTGCCCGGCCGGAATTGCAGGGATTTCGGTGTTGTTTATAAATTTGTTAATTATTGCAAAATTATTATTTCGCAGTTTTCTGTTATGGGACATAACACCTTCCTACTTAAGAATTTAAAAAATTGGGATAAACTTTTTAATTTTGCACAAAACATGAGTTCCTTCTCTAAATTGCCTTTAAACAGGATGAAAAATTTTGCAATCCGATATTCGCTATCGTCTTTCGTTTTTGAGATACGTAATTGTTTAATTGTTTTTGTTACCACGCAAGTCTTCTCTTCAACCGTTTTACAAAAGTCCCGTTTCGTTTCTCCACCACATAGTTTCGAAGTTCCTAGCGGGGGTGGAGCGGACATGCGGCCCAAAAGGTTGCATATATTGCCATGAGCATTGCTGCTAGTAAGATATTTCTGATTTTCAACTCTCTAATTTTTCACTTTATTCTAATTTTTTTAAGCTACCTTTGTTTAAAAAATACCGCATTATTTTTAAAACTACTACACGAGTCGGCTATCTGAAGTAGCGAGCAAGAAAGACGTAGCAATTGGCTTCCAGAAATACCTACCACTAAATTGCTTCATTCCTCCACACGTTTGAAAGCAAAAAAGGCGGAGCTTGTTGTAAGCACGTATCATAACATTCGCTTACCCGGAAACGTTATTCGAGAGTTCTCCCGGATTCTGATATAAAATTGTGTATGAAATTGTGAAAAATAATTCAAATGAAATGTGTAAGAAAAGAAATTAACCAAGATGGAAAGAAACTTTTTTGAATATAAGGCAGCCCGAACAACGAAGATCGTGAACTCATGAAAGTGGTTACACGGAATGTCAGTTATTTTAAAATATATTTCCGTTGTTTAAAGGACAATCTGCAGCCTAAAGAAACAAAGAAGAAAATAGTAGTTATGCATAAATGGTTATATACATATAAATATAGACATTAACTCTTCCGGCTTCCCAATATTCACACGTTCCAGAAATGTAAATACATTGTTATAACATTCGTAATTTCATTCTAACCAGTAGGTCTGGTTTAAAAGCAGATTGCATCAGCAAAACAGCAATAATACCATTACAAGTAGTAGTAGTTTCACGTTAAAGTAAGTAAACACTTCGAGGTTTCCTCTACAAGAAGTTTTTCGTCTTAATTATTCATTCGCTCAGAATACTGCATTCACTCAGAACAACTTTGATTAACCGATCATCTTTAAAAGGGTTTCTAATGCAGCTATATTTTCACAGCCATATTTTCTTTTCTTAAAGATGTCGCGTGATCCATGGATCAAAACAAAGTACGTATTGGAATATTTTTAGATCTTTCAAAAGCCCTTGACGTCATTGATCATAACATTTTACTCTCAAAATTACCTTCGTATGGAATTCGTGGGGTTGCTCTAGATTGGATACGTTCTTACCTTAAACAACGATCTCAGAGAGAGGAAATACCTTACTGGAATAATGGAACATTATGTACACACCTTTCTGATTATTTGCCAATTGCATGTGAAGTCCCGCAGAGATCGATTTTAGGTTCTCTCCCCTTCCTACTGTACGTAAACGACATGCCCTCAAGGATTAGAAACGGAAGAATAGTTCTCTTTGCGGATGATACGAATATTCTTTGGAATAAAGAAATCGTAAATAGTACAATAGCAGATATTTCAAATTGGTTCAGTAATAACAAATTAATAGTAAATGAAAATAAAACTGGTTCAATGCAGTTTTCCATTTCAAATACGAAAACAGCTCTGCACTTCACTGAAAATGAACATTGTGCCATTGACTGATGTTAAAGTAACACAATTTTTAGGTCTTTTAAGTCAGTCAAACCTTAAATTGAACGTCAATTTAAATAAATTGAACATAAATTAAGTTCTTTATGCTACGCTTTCGGAATTCTTTCAAATTCAGTCAGCCTACACACTGATCGTTGTGTATATTTCGCGCATGTTCATTCACGCCTGAGATATGGCATAATATTCTGGGGAAATACATCTTATAGTTCCAGACTTTTATATTACAAAAACAAATTGTACAAATAATGAGTAAATTCCACCCACGTGATTCTTGTAAGCCTCTCTTTATTCATCTAGGTATTTTACCATTACCTTGTCTCTTCATATATGAATTAGTGGTTTTTGTCAAAAATGACTTACGTAAGGGCGAGAATATATTTTCAGCAAACGCCGTTGTCTATAACTACAACACTCAACGTAGTAATCATATTCATCAGGTATCAGTGTCAACAGCTCACTACAAAAAATTCACATATAATACATGTACATCATTTTACAACACATTTCCAGATGACATCAAACGATTACGGATGCGTAGGCTTCCGCGGCCGGAGTTTATGTTGGCTGGGCTATTCGGGACGAGACGCGTCAATGTCATGGTGGCTGACGTTTCGGCCAGCGTATTGTGGCCTTCTTCAGAGCGTACTGCTGAAGCGGCAGCAGTACGCTCAGCAGTACTCAGCAGTACGCTCTGAAGAAGGCCACAATACGCTGGCCGAAACGTCAGCCACCATGACATTGACGCGGCTCGTCCCGGATAGCTCAGCCAACATTAAACGATTAAATTCGATACAAAAGTTTAAGTCCCAAGTAAAATCCTTTCAGTTGCACAACTGTTTCTATACAATTAGAGACTATACCGAGCATCCAAAACGAAAGTAATATTAATTTTAACAATGACCTTTAATTTATTTTATACCATTTGGATTGAATAATTGTAAAGAATCTGTAACAAGTATTGTACTTTAGCATCCAGGTCAATGACCCCCATCTCGATCAGGTTTTCGTCCTGTTTCCCTGTCCTCGAGCAAATGCTGAGATGGCCCCTTGTTTTGCTTCTGGACATAAATGTAACTTCAAATTAACTTATCCCCAAAGCACGTCATACACAGTTTTTACTGTTTTTGACGTAAAAAAATAAATAAATGTTTATATTATATATGCAGTAGCATTACAACTTCACTCTGATGGGCAGGCGTTCGACTTCTGTAATTCGTGTTCTATATTTGCGTGTAACCTGCTCTGTGGTGTGTGGAAGTGTATTTCTTTATTTATGTATTTATTTTTACTCTCTCGAGACAGACGTACGGAGTAACAAATGAAGGTTTTAGAGAGGTATATGTGCAATGCTGTAGTAAATGGATTTCCAGATTTACACGGAAAAAATAGTATTGTGGTCTTCAGTTACCAAGAGAGCGTTGATTTTGTTTTAGGACTTCCGTCCGTCCGGTACCAAATCTGCCCGTGTGTCGGTTTGTGTGCAACACTAGTGCCTAAACTACTCGTATATGTTTTGTCAAAATTAATTTTATATTAACGATCTGGCCCGAATTTATGCCCTGGGATTTTAAAAATAATTCTTTAAATTTTGGTAATTTAGTTGAAGCCCCTGGGTGAATTTTCAAACTTTTCTTTGAAAAAGGCTTTAAAGTTGTTTGACCTACATATGTAACTACGGAGATAACTGAAACGATGCCACTGACCTATCGCAACATTGGCACAAAGCGCATTAATGCGCGTAGTGAACATAATTTAGGGCCTCCTCTGCACTCCTGCTTAACACACCCGGCAAATAATATAATTGAAAGGTAGCATAAACGGATTAAGAAAATTGGAATATTTTTAAAAATCATGAGAGTAAATGATAACTTTCCAAAATTGCTTTAACAAAATTCTCTAAAAGAAGGCTCTCATTATTTTTTAAACTGCCTTTTTTCTGAACATTATGTTGTCTTAGAATATATCTCATTGAATATGTGAATACACTCAACATTTCTCACTTAACAAATAAATTTAACCTAGGACGTAATGCTGTGCACCCTTTCCGCATCAAATCCAAATTCCCAAAACATAAGTTTCGCCCCCCATAAGCACACGATAAAACCAAATCAAACATTTACCTTAACATTAATGCATGCAAATGTTAAATAAACACTAAATGAAGCCTATCCCAATCCAACATCTTAAAAACGGAGCAGCGATGCCAAGGATCCCCATTCCTAACAAATGAATAATCTATTGTATCCAAGCCCTTGAAAGGCCACATGGTCATACAAGAAGAAAATAAATGAAAAAAAAGAATTTTCGGAGCGGGCGACTACGTTTAACGTTCAAATACTCAAATTTTTGAAAAAGCCCTTATTTGAGTTCAATAAGTAACCTTATTTGAGTATCGGTTCTTGATGAACAGATTTCATTTAAAAATTGTATCTTCACAATTGTATATGTGAGAAATCGCAAAATTTTTTTAATTTTTCAATTTCGAAAACTCAGGTTTCCATGATTCCATGAAAAAACAGACTTCCATGATTCTCGTAAGCGCTCTTTATGCTATCTAAAGTCCAAATGTAATCAAAAAATTCTGTGCCGTTTTTAAGAAAAAATTGTTTAAAGACAATAAAATTGCTTATGTTTGGCAGAAAATTTCGCACAAAATACGCGAATTTTCAAGAAATTCAAAATGGTGTTATTTTAGATATGTTTCACAAATATATTTCATTAAAATGTTTCTTAATAACTGTAGTTGAAAAAAGGCGTCGAAAAAATTTTGAATTTTGTCAATTTTCAAAAAATTAGGGTTTTTAACAAACACGAGACTTGCGTATTCTCTTAAACGCCCGTTACACTACTCAATAACAAAGTTTAATTGAAAACGATGAAGCCAATTTTTTTGAAAATTTTGAATATGTCCCAGGGCTCCGTGTAAAGAACCACATAAAATAAAAATGTCGGTTTCAAATTCAAGTGACCGTGACATCAGCCTTATCAATTTAAGAATATCATTTTTTGGTGAAAATCGGCTGAACGGTTTAGCCGCTAGCATTATTGAAGCAGAGGAAGAGACTGACGATGGATAGACGTTATGCCGTCAATCGATTCTTAGGTATCGAGGAGCCACAGAACATTGGTTTAACCTACATGGGTTAGAGAGATTTTTTTTCTAAATTTGCCATTTCGGTTTATCCCCTTTTTCGTTGCAGGAGCCCTGTAATAAGAGTTTTTCTGACAAAATTTCTTTTTTTCGAGCAGCATTACATTACTTTCTTTGCGAGACAAAAAAAACGACGAGAGCCTATATGTAGATAGTTTTCTTAAAGTGCTTTCAGAAATTTCTCATAAACACTCATGGTTTTTGAAACTATGCAATTTTTTCTTTCTCGTATACGTATGTAGTTTTATTTCTGGTGTAGGGAAAGTAATATGTAATGCTACGGAAAATCGATTTCGCGATTTCAACGGAAATGCTCGTTTTGGGGTCCCTAGATACCGAAAAAGTGATTTTTTCAAAACGTCTGTCAGTCCGTCCGTCTGGTGTCTGTGCACACTACCAACGTCTAAACCATGCTTGGTATATTTTCCAAATTTCTCAAAAGAAACCCCTGTTCATTTCGTTCGAGTCGAAACTTTGAGATTTTCAAAAAACGTTTTTTCAAAATTTGGAGGTATTTTATATGAAGACTTCCGGACATTTCCAAAATTTCCCAAAGGTAGAATTGCCGGCAACGGTCGACGCCAAAAGAACAGGCAGTCCTCGCAAGCATCAATATCATCAACGCCTCGCGATCCTCCACCACGGCAATCCCACATAACTGATTTCCCGGCGTCACATACCTGTGTATCACAGACGATGACGGACTCCACCACGCAAGTTCATGCTGTGGCACTCCTGGCGGCCCTGCAACAGCTGCTGGCGGCGCGTGAGCCAGTCGGCGCGTTGCCCAAATTCGATATCGAGCGCGCCTGGGATTATATCGACGCACAGATTGTCAATCTCGAACTTAACAAATAGGACAGAGTGGAGGAGCAATATTAAAAATATTCGCGCCCCCACTTTGACAATCTCCCAGAAGACGGCAAGACGTTCATTCGGGAGCGCGTACGTATGCTAACAATAGCGCTCAAACGCGGATGGCGAACAGCCATCCGCGTTCGCCACCAGCTGTTACCCGTCGTCAACCAGGACACGGCGCCGCCAGAGGCACAGCCGATACCCATCGACTGGGCCTTCTGGCGACCAATTATCCGGGATCTGAGTGATTCTCAACGCGATCAGGACGACAACACACCAGACAACGCAGCGGCAGAATCGGAGGACATCGCCGCGAGCGTCGCACCGAGACGGCCACGCCGGCCGCCTCTGCGCGACGTCCCGCCGCTGCAATTGCATCAGCGCTCGACACCTGCAGTCCAACACCCGCTGTTTCAACAGGGAGTACACCACGTACCTCCTGCAGGTGTACGTATAGCACAACGTCGGACATCACGTAGGCTCACTCAGACCCTGGACAACATGGTTGTGGCGGGCATCATCCAGGAGCTCCCCGACCCGCCTAACAACAGCTTCACCTGTTTTATCATCCCGAAGCCCGTAGTGGCGGCTTCCGGCTCATCTACGACATGTCGCCTTGGACGAAATAGTATACGTCCCTACCGGCTGTCTGCTTGCCGTCGACTACCCAGATTTTGCAAGATATTGAAGAATTTAGTTACGCTATTCGATTAGACCTCAGAGACGGTTTCCACCACGTGCCCTTGGCGCCTGGAACGGCACCACTCTTCGGAATCTCGACCGGAAAAAGGCATTATCAGTTTCGGGCCATCCCAATGGGATGGTCCATGTCCCCCCTGATAATGCAAACTGCTATGAGGGCGGCCCTAGGCGAAATCTGCCAGGCTGTAGCACACATCTATTACGATGATTTCCTCCTCTTACATAATGACCCCGACGTTCTGCGGGACGACATCCAAGCCCTCATCAACGCCGGATTTAACATCAACACGAAGAAGTCGTAGCTCATATACGAAATAAAATTAGTAAATTGTCGAAGACTATACGAAATTACGATTACTTTCAATATACATAAACTTAAATTATATTTATTATAAATGTTATTTATTAATCGATATTTATAAACAAATTATTAAAGAAAAATACTAAATTTATATTAAATTAAACAATTTATAGAAATGCATTTATATTGATATAATTCGGTGCATTATAGCATATTTTGATCATCTAATTTTTCTTTCCAATAGGAATTCTACCCACTTTGCGAAATAATATTCCTTTTAGTTTTTACAGATTTCTCTTTCCAATTAGGGTGATGTGCAATGAAAAAAAAGCTTCCTCAGGCATGAATATGAATGAAAGAATTATGTCTTCGTCGCCTTTCATTTCATTGCAGAATAACACGGGTTCTTTAAATTTACATTCTACAACATAGTTATTGCAAGGCATACTTGAAAGAATACTTCTTTCTTTTTGGAACATACAAAGAGTAACATCGTAATGCTCTCATGGCTCAATGGTGAAGTCGCTTGCTTTCCACCACTGAGGTTCCGGGTTGATTCCGGGTTAGAATCCCCGTAGTACCTCATGCGATACGTGTTACGACAAAACGAGTTTGCAAGCTTCACAAGGGCTAGTCCAACTCCTATGAACCGTCCTAAACCTTACCCCTTTTAGGATTCCGTCCCAGTTCTAGCCGCTGGGTAGTGACGCAGAGGCGCGTACGCGGAGATGCTATCTGGAGGTCCTCATGGCAACTGACAGACGAGACATGACGAATTATGTAACTAATGGAGGGTTACTCCCGCGCAACAATTTAAAGAGGATTACTCCAAAAAGCGCGAAGCGCTCAACGCCCCCCCCCCAAGGGATTTGGAGACGCGTTGCGTCTAAGTTGAAGCAATTTTTTTTTAATGCCAAGTAATGATTATTTCTTTCCTTTTGTCTTGTTTAACAAAAACCCTTTAGGTTTTAAATCTTTCTTCTTTTATAACTGTTCTCAACAAGATAAGACAAGCTCATCAAATGTTTTGCTATGAACACCTACCACACAATGCGATGATAAATGAGCACAAATACACGATTTGCGAACGATGCATAACCACTAAATATTTCTCAATGGTGAGGCGATTTAGAACTTAATGATCAGTTACTGCTGAAATAACAAAGCAAATGGAAAATCGTGATAAGTCGACAAAAGAAAGACGATTATTTTTCCGTATGAAATATAAGTAAGCATGAAATAATTGAATGATGATAATCTGATGGTCCATTTGGACTCGTCACAATGATTAATAATAAGAGTCAATACGGTAACTAAAAACACTGACTATTTAATTGTTGAAAAACAATCGAAAGACTATACTGATTGGAGAAGACACAGAGGGATGCCGAGCCGACAGCATGGTGTAGCCTATACTGGCAGTTCTTCTGTTTTGGAGAGAGTAAAATTACTTATTGGAGATTGGGCGTGTTGGAGAATGCGCTGACTTCAGTACTTAGTGGGATTCAATGGAATGACTGGACTTAGTAGGTTTTGCGTAGAAACGCATAAGAAGTGGGGTGATGTGGAAATGGCGAGGCTGACGGAATGGAATGGTAAAATGGTGGATAGAGCGAATTCACGGGCTGACGGCAATATCATCATATTCAGGAAAGTGGACATCCCCATATATTACCCTGCGCGTACAAAATATATATTTATTAGAAGGCCATGCATTGTAATAAATTTGGTAAATACCTTGATAACGCAACTGGCATTAAACCAATAACATAAACAGTATGAGTGGGAACTATATATGTATTTGTATTAATTGTGAATGTGAATTTGGATTCATTATTCTTGTGTTAAAGGGCATTTCTTGTTTTGTGTTATGATTTTTTTATCGGCAGGGTCACGTGTTGTGAAATGTTAATATTTAACAGTTTTCGAAAATATGGACAGTTTACCGCAAATCCTACTAGTATAATACTTTTGCTATCCCTTGACACATAGGAAAAATTTATTTAAAAAAGCAGTTTTCGAGAAATTTATTTTAAAAATTCATATATTTCAAACACAAATTACGCGTAATTTACTCGTATTTTCAAAAAATGTAGATTACATTTTTTAAAGAGCTGATTTTGCAATTTTCAAAAATACGGAGAGTGGGCGGCAAATGGAACTAACACCATATTTTTAGAGTCCCTTGATACATACGAGAAGAAAATTTTAAAAAATAAAACTTAAATTTGTTTAAAAAAATTACCCATATTTCGGGCAATATTACGCAAAAAGTACTGATATTTTTGGAAATTTGTACATGATCTTATTTCACGATTTATTTTTGCAAAACAAATTTCATTAAGGAAAAACTTCTTCTCTTCAATATTATAGTTGTAAGAAGACGCGCAAAATATTGCACTTTTGCAATTTTCGAAAAATCAGGGTTTTTAACGAAAATGAGATCTACAACATTCCCTTAAGCGCCCTTTACGCTATTCGAGAACAAAGTTTAGTCAATAAATTTTGAGACATTTTGGAGAAAATATTTAAAAATTTGGGCTACATTTAAAGTATCCTCAAAAATCAAAATATCCCTTAGAAACTACCAACGAACTACTACCTCGAATTCGTTCAGATCGACCGGAGAATATCAATTTTTGAGAAAATCTACTGAACGGTTTAGGCACAAGCGTTGGCCACAGACAGACGTTATACCGTCAATCAATTTTTCGACATCAAGGACCAACAAAACATGGTTTCTGGATACACCATGTGCTACAGGAAGTAAATTTCTATATATGAACAGAAGTGATCCACTTTTTAGTTACCAGGGCTCTGGCAATAAGCGTTTTATTCCTGCTAATTCACTGCTTTTCGCTGCATGATTTCAATATCTTCTCTTCTTACGAAATCAGGGCAAGAAAGTAAATAAAGGTGCCACAACAGCGCATAATTTGTCGTATTATTTCGAAATTTTCTAATTTTCAGTTCAACAAGTTCAACAAACATGACACATATGCAATTATTTTATCAAAATGACGGGACTGACGACTCAAATGACATGAAAACTAAGTGTTAAAAAAATGTACATGACCATTTGTAATGAGCTTAATTGTTTAGGACAGACTTTGTTTAAGGCAAATATGTTTATATTCAATTTTGTAGTTTTGAAATGTTTAAGTTTTGCAATTTTTGAAAATACAAATATTTCGCCACAAATGAGACTAGCACCATTTTTACTATTCCTTGACACATTTAAAGACAGAAATGTTTTAAAATTGAAGCGGTTTTTCAATTTTTTGTAAAAATTGTATATATTTCAGACAGAAATTTCTCAAAAACTACTCATTATTTGAAACAATCATGACATTTTTAAAACGCTGAATATTTACGACAGACTTGGTCTAGAGAAAAATTTATATCTTCAACTTAGTAGTAGTGAAATGTTATCTTTTCTAATTTTCAGAAATACCGCGAATTCACCGAAAATGGGACCAGCACCATATTTTTTACGATCCCTTGACAGATATGATGATTTTTTTAAATTGAAGCTTTACCTTTCTCACTTTACGTTTTCGAGGGTTAACCTAAATTTATTTTCAAATGCCAAATGTTGCAGTAATGGTCTTAGGGTCTTTCGAACTTCATTGGTTAAAACTGTTTTAATCCTTCGCTGAAGAATTAGTGGGACAGAAGTGGTAATATAATATTACATTATAACCGTTACTAATATGAGAAAATATGTGCTGTTGACTTTCATTACCAAAGGATCTTACATCACGTTGTGAAATAAAATACAATACTTACCAGTAAATCAAAAAGACATCATAATCATGTTCCTTTCTGGCTGATATTTTCCATTTTTTCTTCACTTTCAATAAATGCAGAGCGTAAATGATCTCGTACCGTTTTCCGCAGCAGCATAGAAGGAGTATGATTAGTAACGCAGACAGGGCTGTTGAAGATAGGGCAATAACAACAATGACAGCTGTAACTCGTCTTGTATTCTTGCAGACATCTCTATTAGTGGTAACATTGAAAACAGATTGTCCAAAGTCATGTGTTGGGAATGAGCACTTCAATTCAGAGGATGTACCAATGTTGTACAAATATGTTGCTTTTTCAGTCATCATCCACTTCCTTAAAACCTCCATTTTACACTCTTCGCAATTAAGGGGATTTTTCCCGAGATCTAATGACTGTAGCAAAGAAAATCCTTGCAACATTGATTTCGAAAACGTTTCTATAAAATTGTAAGATAAATTTAAATGAGATAAAATAGACACATTTTCGAATGGGGATAGCATAATGTATTCCCACCTCTTTATTTCATTATGTGACATATTTAAAGCAATTATGTTTCCTTTGATAATAACACCAGGAGAAGGCAATTTATTCCATGACAAATCTAAAATTGCCAATTGCGTAGCCTCGAAATAAAATATGGGAACTTTAGATATATAATTATGTGATAAATCTAAAATTTTCAAATTTTTTAAAACCGCAAATAACTCATGTGGAATAAATTTTAAATTATTATGCGACATATTCACTACTGATAATTTATATTGCTGACTGAATATAGTAACTTCGTCCTCTCTAATTTGAGAAATATTGCAATTGCTAACGTCTAATTGACTTAAAAAAAACGCTGGATACATTTGTTTTGTCTGATCTAGTAGACGAATTGTTTTTAATTCGTTCACATATGTACCAGATAGTATCAAAACTTCAATCATAGATAACGTATGCAATTCTTTGTTCAAAGAATCATTTTCAAAAGAAATTGGATTCTTTGAAATATCCAAATACTTCAGGTTCTTCAGATAAGATATTCCAACAGGCAGAATTTTCAAATTGTTTTGAGGTAAACTCAGCCTCTCGAGGTTTAAAACAGAGATGAAGCAATCTGAAAATCAAGAGAACAGTTTGTGCAATTGCTGGAGGGAGTGAGGGGTGCAATCTTAAGTACTACAGACTATACTACCATGAAGTAGTATACATAATCTTTACCCGACACTGAACCATGCTTAAAACACATTGAACCTTGTGATTCTTAAAGACTCAACGCCAGTTCGCGACCGGTCATGACTCTCACTTCTTGTCGACAGTAAGGTCGAGGTAGGTTAACTGACCCAGTTTTTGCTTCTTAATTTTTTCGGTTTGGTTTTATTATGATAGCGGGACTTTTATAATATAATATTAAGTGACATATAGTTAAGAGTGATACTACTTATTAACTTTCTACTTTCAAGAAAAACATCGTGGAGTGCAAAACAGAAGTTGAGAAAATATGGTTCCCTTTTCCCTAGTAACTGAAATCGCGGTTAAATGAAGGTTATGTGAACTCATTTAGGTTAAGTGAACCAGTAGCGTGCTTATAGAATACAATTCTATATTATGGAGAAATATTTCAAATCACAAGACTTAACTCATGAATGCGTGACCTACTTCGGTCATTATGCTCGTGAATGTACTGCATGTTATAAACAAATGGTGTCAGGGTTCCTTCCTAACTGGAATGCAAAATGCACTGCGTTTGGTTGGGGAATGTTCTCGTCCCAGGTATTTCCTCCAGCGGGGTACTACTCAAGCCGGGTCAGGCTCCCCGACTTGTCACCAGAAAAGTGTGGTAGTGTACTTGAAGTGTAAGTGTACCTGAAGAGGAGAGGACAAGGATGAAGAAGCGAAGATCTCTTTATTCCCAATTGTTGTCCTAGCTCTCACTCTGTGAGCCAACGTGAACTGTAAATTAGAAAGATTAACACATTATATACAAAAATAGTTTTGAAGGTGGGTTGGTGGCTCAGAGAGAAGCCTCTCCCTTTCAACAAGGAGATCCGCGTTTTTATTCCTGGACAATCTCATGTCGAATTTGTTCCAACAAAACGAGTTTGCTTGCTTCACAAGGGCTAGTCCTACTCCTGTGAAGCACCCTACCCCTGTCGTAATTTCTTTCCCATTCTGGCGATTGGGCGGTGACGCAGAGCGCGTGTGGGTGGCGCTATCGCGGAAATGCTACTTGGCGGTCCTCTGGACAACGTAGAATGGAATACTAGGGCTAAAAGTACAGACTTTATATATGATAGTAACAGAGGAGTACTCTAAAAGGGCTCAACGCCAAACAAGGGGTTTGGAGACTCGTTGCGTCGTGAGTAACACACTACAAATGTAAAAAGTAAAGCAATAATAATATTAATAATAGTAATAATAGTAATAATAATAATAATAATAATAATAATAATAATAATAATAATAATAATAATAATAATAATCCCATTAGATCATAACCTGCTGTCACCAATTGCAGAAAAAAAAATACCAGCCACTCTCGATTGAACGGAAAAACCTATACAAATTAATAGAGGTTATATTGCACCTGTTGTTATTTCATCTGGTGGGCTTGTTGCTGAAGATTGGAGGATTGTAAAATATAGACTCCATTTAAATGAGTGACAAAACAGGAGTTGAGAAAAATGGAACCATGCAGAAGGCGGTGTTGTTGCCAACCACCAATATTGTGCGACAGGTTCTCTCTTAGTCATTGAAGAGGTACCTGAGAGCATTGGAGTTAAACTTCTCACCATCTGTCTCACCCTATGTGTTGGTTGGCGTTCTGTCCTTCAGTTATATCTGAAAAGTCCGGACGAGCGAGAAATTTTGAAAAACGATGTAATGCTACTACACTACTAAAATACTACTACTACTACTACTACTACTACTACTACTACTACTACTACTACTACTACTACTACTACTATTATTACAACTACTACTACTACTGCTGCTGCTACTGCTACTGCTACTGCTACTGCTACTACTTCTACTACTTTTTTTTGGCGTAGTCGGCGCAAGTGCTAACCGAACAAGAGGCCATGTCGAATCGCCCTTCTTACTGCCCTCGGATCCGCCGGTTTGGCATAACGTCGGGGGCAGTGGGCTGTATATTATTTGCGTGTCTTCTGATTTGTCATAGGTCCCTACGTCCCCCCTCCACCGGGGTGATTAGGGGTTCAGGAGTGTACATCGTGAGTCTCTTTCGTCTTTTTCTTTTGTTCTTAGTATAGTAGACAGATATGTGCTAATTTTGCTCCAGTTTCTGTTGCGTTCAGTCATTTTGTAGATAATGTTTTCTGTCGTTATGTCCTCCCCAGTTGCAGATTGAGGTCGAACCTTAGTTTTTCCCATCTACAGCAGCGGAAAGCTGTGTCTTTTGCTGTATCTTTGGCCTGACAGTAGCGACATAGATCATGTAACGTTTTGCCAATTCTGAGCGTGTGTACACCAAAATTACCATGTTCTGTCAAAAATTGCGTTGTATGGTAGTTAAGTTGTCCATGTCTTCGTGTCAC
>BOPP01000491.1:91974-102126 GCA_017312745.1 Gryllus bimaculatus | reverse complement strand
AGTCACCCAGGGCTTTATCTCTTTAATCAAAAAGTCGAGTCTGAGTATTGGGGACGTGTTGTCCATTCGCTCTGCCATTTTTTTAAAGGATTGTTCCCGGGTCGTCTCTTTCGTTGTGTCTTCCCCTCTGCTTTTACAAGCAGTTTAATCGTGTAATGCCATTCTTTCCTGGGCCAGAATGTTTAGTGGGCATAAGTCCTGCTAGAACCATATGCTGCCTCTGCAGAAACTGTTCTGTATGCAGATTACAATTCGCAGCGCCCATTTTTCTTTGCGTTTGTTTGGAGATCCCCAGTCCACGGACTTCGCGTTGAAGTCGCCAGCCACTATTATATTAGTGCCTTTCCTTCGAAGTTCTTATTCGAGCGCGTCCAGAAATTCCGAAAATACTTCTATATGTGTGTTTGGCGAGATATAAAAACTGCAAATATACAGGCTTTCCACGTTGACACATAAAAATCCCTCGTCATTTCCATACTCCGTGACTCTAATCGTGGGATCTGTCACTATGATGCCCGAGTCTGAGTTCCGATCAAGGTACCACCCTTTATTTTTTGCCATCTTTTTGTTGGGCTCACTTATGAGTATTAGGTCGAATTTTAATCTGCTTATCGCTTCCATTAATAGGTCGTGGGCCAATCTACATCTATTGACGTTTATTTGTAGACCGTTAATCATGATTGAGCGTTTCTTGCCTGTCTGAGAGGTTTCCCGAATGGCCTGCCTACTCCAGTGGCTGCCCTGTGTTCTTCCTTGCAGAGGACAATAAGCTGGTGTCCCTCGCGTCCGCAGTTATAGCATTTGTTTCTTCTGTCTTCGCCGCGGCAGTTTGTTGCAATATGTTCATAACTCCAGCAGCGATGACACCTCCAGACATCCAATCTTCTGCTAACAAAGCAGTACACCATTGCTACCTTTAGTCTTCCTATTTTACAGAGGTGCACTGCAGTTGCTTCGTTGCCTTCAACCGTTGCCGATTGAGACTCACCATATGCCGGTCTCATGGATCGGACAGTTACGTCTTCATTTTCAGTCTCCGCGCGCAGTCTTTCTTGGAATTCTTCAGCTGTTGTTATTGCATCGAGTTGCTTAACATGTAGTATTGTTCTGCGATGATTCACGATACGGGCATTAGTCCTCTCAAGTTGCTCCGTTATGATGCTTTTGACTTCCATTTCACCTTCTTTCAATGAAAGGACTAAGTCACCTGCTTTTGTTTTCCTGACGGAGTTCACTTTGTCTAGAGCTCCTGACACTTTCAGTTTATTTTTAATATCCATCAAAAGCTCGGCATACGTCTTGTCTTTGTCTTCGCATGTTTCCACCAATCCAGTGGAAGGTTCTTTTGGGTTTGGCATCACGTCGGAGGCAGTGGGCTGTCTATTACTGCTTGTCGTCTGGTTTGTCATAATAATAATAATAATGATAATAATAATAATAATAATAATAATAATAATAATAATAATAATAATAATAATAATAATAATGTTAACCTGGGATACTGTCTATCTAACTCCAGAAGCTTTGACTCAAGTAACCCAATTGACACTTAGTTTCAAAATGTTACAACTTATTCTCAAGAATAGTTTTATTATAATTTTTAGGTCCTTATTATTTTGGCAGTCACCTTTTGGAACTTCTTTTAAAAAATATTACTTTATTAAAAAGACAATTGATCTAAAAGTATTTTAACATTGTTTTATTGAATTATCACTATTTGCGACGTTTTGGAGTAATGCTTTGCTTCTTATTCAGACCCTATGAACATACAAAAATTTCATATATTAATTTACAATTGTCATTCGTCCATCAATTATCTGTTAAAGAACATTAATATTTGTATACCTTGTACACTTGTCATTTAAAAGAGTTTGTATAAATAAAAATAAAATTCGAAGATTTTACACCTACCATTAAAACAAGTTATGTTTAGTTTCATGAATGGTCTTGTAGATAAAGTATTTTTATATATCATACTGTGGACGCACAGGCTGGTAAAAGTGTTTTCAATAAAGAGTTAAGTAACTTGACAAATATATGTTGCGGTGTTCTGATGGTCAATACTACAGATCTCACTGGAAAAGTTTGTTTATGCACCTGAACAAACCCGTAAGCCCTTGCATGTTGTGTTATGTTGGAGTTGATTCTCCTGGATAGTTTGAGATCTAGATCCTTCTGCCGCCTTAATTAATTTTTGTAAGGTAATTAATTTTCTCACGATGGATTTTTATTTACTATTTCATAATCATTCTCATTGTTAAAATTGCTCGCAACTTTTTCATTGCAGTGTTCTATTATCATGGCGACAGCAACTTCTTTGTTTACTGGTATAGCAATAATGTGTCAGTGTTACTTTAAAAAGTTCTGAGTTATTAGTACATTTTTATTGACAATACGTTGTTACTGGTTAACTTCTGATAGGTATACAAACTGCTGATAGGTATACAAAATATTAGATCATCTGATATTGTTTGATAAATTATATAAAAATAATAAATGCCAAGAATATCCTTAAATCATTTACACTTCTAAGGTATGCATTTACTTATTTTATTGACGGATAAGTTTAATTTAAATTATCGGAAAAAAAGTAGCCTTGCTCTTGGATCGTGGAACGTGGATCGTCTCTCTCGTGGATCATGGATAGTTAACTAATTGTAGTAGACATTAAAACACAATTACCCTACTAGAACATTTCAATTTCTTATGTTATGACTAAAATTGAAGCTATTAAAAGTAGATTAGTTTTAATATGGTCATAGTGTTGGAAAGATTGAAACTTCGAAAATAAGATCCTAAGATAATTTTAAGTTTTTTGGTTAATAAACTACCTGGCAATTCCGAATGGCTGTGCCGCAAAAAACAGAGGTTTGAAGAAATGCTTTCTAGGCATTGCAAAAGCATATAAACACTTCAGAAACTTGTGAATTGTTTCTTATTTACAAAATTTGTAATTTACTTGTTCAGAAAGAAGTAGTCGTGCTACAGAATGGGAGATACTTTTCCTATTAGTTTTCAATTTCCTCTAGTCTCGACTAGCTATACGAACTTGACATATTGAATTGAAGCCTTACTTGGCGAGCCGCGGGCCATCAGGCAAGCTCTTCCGTCTGACCGCACAAATTTCGCTACGCTCCTTTCACCAAGAGAAAGAAGGTAATTCGTCGGCGACAAAACAGGCAATTTGAATTTAGCTTGAGGATCTTTGACATGTAAGTAAATCTACTAACATGAGACAGACGGCTTTACTTCCCCTCAGAAGGCAGGCGTACGAAGGGTTTTTTCGCTCTTAAAAATCCACGGCTTTGATCGGGTTTGAATCCGTCAAATTGGGTTTAACAGTCCGATATGCTCACCCTTACACCATGGCCACCGCTCATATTCTTGCCAGCTGCCATGTATTGCCACTCAAAGTACATTTTTTGGCATTTTCTTAATTTTTCGATTTCCTAATACTACTATTATTTTGAACGGAAGTATTATTTTAAGAATATTAAAAATCCGTAAAAACGTCGTCCTACACTGCAAATTTCCGTTGTAAAATTTGGAGCGGTTTTTAAGAAAATTGCGCTAGTGTAAATTCGAAATTTGAAGCTCCTTTTCACAGAAAATTTTTGAGATTTTCAACAACTTTATTAGAAATTATTCGAAGCACATTAACTCACATATACAATACTTTACAAATTTGCCTTTACAAATTTCTGAAAACGTGGAAAGCGTGAGAGATAAATTCAAAATATTACAAAAGAATTTAAAATACAAAAAATACCCCGAAATGAACTTAAAGTGTGCAATTAGCACTATTCGATCGAAAAGTTTGAAAAAAATTGGAGCAGTTTTTGAGAAAATGGCGTTTGAGCGTATATGAAAATTGTGGAATTTTAAGCTAGTTTTCACCGACAATGATTGAGTGTTTGAGAAACTTTATGGGACATTATTTAAAGCACATGTAAATAACTCATACAATCATATGAACAAACTGCCGCTGATTGTTATTATTAACCAGTTGATATTAACATGAGAGAAGTCAAAAAATTACATTTTTGTAAAAACAAAAGTTTACAGAAATATGGCGTTCGTTGTCATATAGAGTACATGTAGCACAATCCCTACCCTCGAATGGAAAGGCACTGAGAAGATCCATTAACACACTTAGCCTAGATGTATGACATAAACCATTCTCAGGTACGATGCTTGGTTTAGACATGGAAATAAAAACCATTGACGAATATTCCGAAAACATTAATAATCATTAGGAGATTGACAAATACAAAATTCAAGAAATACAAAAAGGTAAACCCACCAATGAAGGTAGATACGAGACTGTAAGTAGAGAGTAATATCCGCTCTGGAAGCCAATGAATTATACAAGTATCTTGGTATATACCAGGGATGTATGATAGCACATCACAAGCTAAAGTGAAAGCTAAAACTGAGCTCACGAACCCACTCAAGGCAGTTTTAAGAATGTTAATTTTCAATTCTCGAAACCTCGCGGTTGCCATCAACGCATACGAAATTCCCATTATCACATTTTCGATTGGTATTCTCACGTGATAGTCAACAGATCTTGCGGAAATGGAAACACAGGTGCGAGTCCATGTGACACGTGTTGGTTGCCACCACCCAAGAAGCGCTATTCAGAGGATTACACTGACAAATGGGAGAGCGTGATATCGTAAAGTTGACAAACCTCCACAATCAGCAGATAACAGCCATGACAAAGTATTTTGCAGTGAATACTTCTCAGATCTCAAAGTGGTCATACAGGCAGATGACAACTATAGTACCCTAAGTCTAAAACAACAAAACATATCAATCCTACAGTCACCTTTTCGGCTAGAAATGGATTCTTGGAAACAGAAAGCCATCCACCGTGCATATTCTGTTGCAGTTGCCAACCCAAATGTCGACGGGGAAATGTACATATGACTCAGCCTAGGATATTTGTACCCTGAGAGTGAAGGTTTTATGGTGACAATCCAAGATCAGTTGTCCCAACGAAGAACTACATTAAATAAATATTTAAATACTCGAAAATACATAGTGATGAGTGCCGAATGTGTGGGAGAGATCATGATATCATCATGCATACCATCTCGAGTTGCAGTGCACTAGCCCCTACATACTACAAAACGAGATCCGTACTAGAGTGCTGGGTCATCCATGCCAAGCTTACTAAGAAATATAGTCTTCTGCAGGATATTGATACACCGTACTACCAATGTCATCCAGAAATTATACTTGAAAGAGAGTCCCATACATTGTTCGAGGACCGCAGTATTATGAGAGAACAATCCATCGCCATAGACCTGATGTTACGCTTTGGGATAAAAAATGCCAGGAAAGTTTGGTTTATCTATTTTGCAGTTGTCAATACCAGCAACATTATATATACGTAGAATTGTTCAACAATTATCTACTGACGGAAGTGAACAACCGAAGAAAATAGCACGCAGAGTTTCTGCTACTGGAGAAAAAATTCAAATATCAGTACTGGCTGCAGTAGCTCATAATCCACATGCGAGTGTTCGAGAAATATCTCAACAATCAGGTATTCCTCGTATGAGTGTACGATTATACATAAATTCCATCTGCATCATGTATCATTGCATCAGGAATTAACTGACGACTTTCAAAACCGACTACAGTTTTTTCAATGGGCAGTTCAGAGAATACAAACGAATCCGAAGTTTTTTACTCAAGTACTATTCTCTGACGAATCAACATTTACAAAACACGGTGAAGTTAACCGCCATAACATGCACTTTTGGAGTGTAGAAAGCTTACTCTAGATTATACAAGTAAATCATGAGTGACCTTGCTCGATTTACGTTTGTGTGGAATAACTGGCGATAAACATATCGGACCATACATTATTGACGGTAATCAATATGGTGACTGAATACCGAAACCTTGATAAAGAATTACCGAGAATGCTCGAAGACGTAAGTTTGGAAGTGCGACAAAACGTGTGGTTTCAACATGATGGTTGCCCAGCATATTACTCATTAGTAGCACGCGAGGTATTGAATCGGGATTACAATAATGGTTGAATCAGTAGAGAAGGACCAGTGCACTGGCCAGCCAGATCACCAGACCTTACCTCACCACATTTGTTTTGTGGGGTTGTGATATCGTTTATAAGGAAACACCTTCTACTCGTGAAAACGTGATGCAACGAATAATAGACGCTTGTGCCGCGATTAAACCAGTTATGTTTATAATATGTGTTCGTTTATTTGTAGTACGAATTGCATTGAGTATCAGAGCCATCATTTTGGGCACTTTAAATAAATGCTGAGGTAGTTGTATAATCATCTAAAACCAGCACTCCGATAGTGAGCGGCAAGGGGACTCACTGAAAACAAGCACCCCAAAGGGAACAGAAATCTACTACGTCCACGTCGTTGTTCTTGTGTTACGCCAAAAGTAGTATATTGACTTCCGTAAAAATACTGTTTTTTATTAACCACTCGTAAATAATCGACCACGCTCAAAACCACTCACATTACAGTCGAAAATCTTCCGAAATCAAATGTTTGTGATTGCAGCGCCACCTATCACAAATCAGAAAACGTTTCAGACAAAACTTATGTGGTTTTGTCCGTAGAATCTGAATCTAAAATAAAGAATGAGGGTTTCTATTTAGGATTTCAATGTTGTCCACCGCCCCACCCGCTGGGGGCATGGGGGAGCTGATTTTACCATAGAATGATTCTCCCTTTAAAACTTAAGATTTGCTAAATTTTTCGTACATCACGTATTTTTAGAGTTATTTCAAGTTGTTAAGTTAAATGGGACATCTGCATATATATAACATTGTTTCAAATCCATTGAAATTATACTCTTCGTTGTAAATTATTTAGTTGTTTTTTACTGATGTAAAAAAATCGCATGAAATTCAATAGTTCAAAAGGAATTCGTAGCGTTGTTATTGCATGCGTGTGTGTGTGTGTTTCCCATGCCATGCCCTAGCAGGTTGTCCTCGGAGGGAAAACCAGAATAACCAACGGGTAGGGCCCGATGACGGAGTGGCGGAAAGAACGTCGCACGAAATCTCTAGAAGAAATTCTCGTGGGGTATAACCGCCCTGACCATACCAGGTTGTTGAATGATGGAACGTCGTGGAAGGTGACGACGTGTTCTCAACGTATATACATATATATTGGGACCCGATCGGTCTCATTAAAGATGTTTATTAATTAAGGCAGTAATTCAAAAGACGCGCGCAAACCAACCGGTGCCGCGAACCCCGGTAACTACAAAGGAAGAACGGGTCTTCCGCACATCCCAAGCTCGAACAGCGAGGAGGGCAGGCGAGTATATAAGAAAAGGTGGAATGGATGTTGAATCAAAAACGGTAATAAGTCGGAATAAGTACGACGAATAGGATTGCCGAGAGTGTAAGGTGATGAACATGACGAAAAATTACGAACTAAACGTAGAATGAATAAGGAAGGTAACGACAGTGCACTATATTGAAAGGAATCTTCGCCAGTGATGAATGTCTACCACGTGGCGATCAGAACAACGTAAGAGTATGATAGAGACAGTGGTGATGCATGTTGTGATGCCAACATATCCGACGCCAAGTTATCCGACCGGTCTCCTGGTATGTGTGATAGTGTAGTGCATGTTAGTGTGAGAATGTGTGTGTAAGGGGTGGGGATACAAGGAAGAGGAAGGTGACGACGCGCGCGGCCGTGGTCCGTTTGTTAGGGCTCCAGCATTTTCCCGTTTGTTAGAATGCTCCAGCATTAACCTATTTTTGATCGGAGAAATCACGTAAAACTACCGATAAGAGCAGCCGACCGCTAGAATTCCGCTCCAGACAGTGACTGTTCTCGACCCAGTTAACAGTGTCGACAATAGTGTGAAAATCCTTTTACCTCCACATTTCATGATGTCGTGTGCAGATATTTCTCCCTAATGTGATATTCTTTTTCAACACCTTTTTTGCCAGCCAATGTAAATAAGTAAATAAATAAACAAATAAAAAAGAAATAAACAAATACAAAGAAATAAACACTAACTAAATAAATAACTAACTAAATAAATAAATAAATGTACTAAGTCGTCGTACCGGATTGAAGGGAGTCCAAAAAGCTGTGCGTGAAACTTAGGGCCCGCAGTTGAGGCATGTGTGGTAGAATGACGTCGCGTGGCCAGTTGACGCCACTCACTCGTAGCTCCTTCGTCCAGAGCCCGTTCGTGTGGAGCATGAGAGCCGCCTCTGCCACGTCAGCGGGGGCCGCCCAGGCAGTGAATTGCGCGTGCACCGATTCCAGCCGCAGGCCCTGTGCGCACGCAGCACCAACAAAAACATGTAGTACTTTTCAGACAATTTTTTTTCAAAAGAACAATTCGCACGAATCCTAAAGAGAGAATGGGGAGAATCGGGATGAAACTTCTCGAATGATAGGCGCCGCGAAATGAGGACGCCGGATTACGCAGTTCATGTGCTTCGTCGAAAGATCCATTGTCCACCTTCTAGCACTTGTACGAGTCTGCTCCTCAATTTGGTGCGTGCAGCAAGTGCTATGTCATAAAAACACCATGACTCTGCTTCACCAGGACATTTGAAATGTTTAGGAGCATCATCAGGGGACGTATATTGCACTTTTCATTTCTTGCATGTTGGGTACAATTTTTATAATAATACTGCGACATTAGTTTCTTAATTTGGTTATTGTTCCGTTCCTCAGGCTTGCAAACTCCAGCTTCTTCCAGGCTTCGTTCCTTTTCCCTTTCAGCGTTACTCCTCTTCCTCTCCATTCTCGAACCATTTTATTCAGCCTAGACTTCAACCTCTTTGCCAGATGATTTAATACATTCTTTTAAAGTGATTTTCGTCTCTCTATACTCTGAAAGGTTTTGCAAGGTTTTGCAGGTTTTGGTTCTCCCTAGCTTTGAACACTCTCAGCAGAATGTTAAGAGATTCAGGGATGGGATATTAAATCACCAAAAATCCCCATATCCTCATTAATCATCAGTTCTATATGGACATTCTCAAGCTGTACGGCAGAGATAATAACCAGCTTTCCTCGTTGCTTGAACTTGCTATGTTCCTTAGCAACTCTATTTGTGTGGAGTTTGGCATTGATAAATGCGCTGCAGTGCACGTGAAAAGGGAGGAAAACCTTGATCCTGACAAACTCATTCTCACATGTGGCACAAATATCCAAGAACTTGGGCAAGGGAATACCTATAAATATTAAGGCCTGCACCAACTTTTGAGCACAAGTGAATCAAAGATGAGGTGTGATTTTAAAAATAAAGTTGTTCAAAGAGTCTCACAAAGACGTAAAACTCCTTTATGTGGAAAGAACCTCATATCAGCTATCAACGCATCGGCAGCAGCTGTTGCTGTCTATACATTGGTGTTCTGCACTGCAGCAGCTTAATCGAAAAGTTAGGACCACTCTTACCAAGTATCGAATGCACCATCCCAACAGTTCAATGGCAAGACTATACTTACCTCGGAACGCAGGAAGTAGAGCGCTTCTGAATTTTATGTCCTTGTGTGAGAAGAAAACCAACAATCTTCGCAAATACTTTTTCCAGAAAACAACTGTCATGCATGAAGCAAACAACTGTCATGCAAGCCCCACGTACACTAATTTTATCCCAATGCAGCTGAATCAAGCGGACTCTGAAAGACCATATATCACGAATGAAGATAGACTGAGTGGACCCAGAAACGTTTGCACGGCAGGTATATTGCTGAACTCAAAGGAAACGGCGTGAATATGAGATTGTCAGTTTCCTAGCTAACGAAATCACGCCTCTTCGCTGAGACAGAAGGCTTCGTCTTTTCTCATTACATATCAAAGGTATGTAATTGGGGATATGAGTGTAGAGGACCGCTGCCGCCTTTGCAATCAACCCGGCGAAACCCTCCAACACAAGATGAGTGGGTGTTCTGCTTTGGCGCAAACAGAATACCTAAGTATGAAAAACGACGTTACTGCGGTTGTCTATCAGGCCCTGGCTGCAAAGTCGGAGATTATACAGATAGACGTCTCATACTAGCGGTGACGTCACTCACGCTCTACATTAAGTTTGCGCGTCCGCGAACCAACCTTAAAAATTAGTGTTTTTTTGATAAATTGATCGGGGATAATATCTGAGCTCGTCTTTACACACACA
>BOPP01000491.1:65735-77067 GCA_017312745.1 Gryllus bimaculatus | reverse complement strand
AAAAGAAAGGGTCGTGTGATATTTTTATAAAAAAAATGTAAAATAATTGTAATCATCATCATCATCATTATCAATTCTTTTTAAAGTAAATGCTTGTTCATGCAAATGTTATCGACCATTATTATTATTGAAAATCCCATTCCCGTTCCACGGAGACGCGTAAGGGGTTACACTATATGTATGAAATCTATAGTTTTTATTTAAATAGTATGATGTGTTGTATGATTATATTCACCTATTTATTTTGGAAGTGTATTCCATCATTCGCAATTTCCTTGAATATCAAACTGTTTCCAATTTTTTTCTGTTAATGTACGATTTAATCGTTCATCTACAGATGCTTTGAGTTCCGGAAAAAGTAGAATAATGGTGAATATTTTACTGTTTCATGAGATGTTGAAAATGTTGATTATAAGATTATTTACCATGATCTGTGTATAAACATATTTAGGTATTCTCTTGGAGAGTACACTATTCATAACTGTGCTTTCATTTAAACCTGGTTTACTTTTAATTCGTAATGCCCATGCATATTTTGAAAATACATCAATAATTGTTAAAAAATGTGCATATTGTAGCGTCGTTTCGCGCTAAAACACGGAGACAAGCACGTAGCACACGGGCCTGACGCAATGGGACTTTCCGTGAACGTGGCGTGGTAGAGCGGCGGTAGGGTGGAGGCAATGGGGGCGGCAGGTTGCGCCGAAGGGCCTACCCTTCGGCCTTCCTTTCTTCTACTTTCTTCTACGGCCCTTTACAAGGCCACGAGAACAATGCCCCGATCTTCTTGTTTCCCAGCAGCGTCGGCGGTAGGTGGTGAGGAAGTTTGTGTGAGTAGGTGCACGAGAGCAAGGTGCCGGCAATTCATTGTCGTGACTAGCGAGACATGTAGATGGTCTCAGGGTAGAGTGGTGCTCCGCACAGGGAACATTGATCGTATGTTGCTGTGTGGTAGCCGTTCCGTAAATTATCTCTCCTAGCAGTGGGTTCTGTTTGATTAGTTAATTGTTACTTGTGTAATTGTTTAATGGTAACTACGGTCTAGATTGTGAATAAATTTACTGTTTTTACAAACCACTCTCGTCTGTGTTCTGATTACACCCTTGTGACGCCACAGACGGAGAGATTAAAATGGTGGCAGCGGATTAAGAGAACCCGGTAGGCATAGGTTTGGGCCGCGATAATTCAACCAACAGTTTTGTTTAGTAGGCCAGGGAGTGATTAATATGTTGGCTGCGTAAAAATGAATTCAGTCGGCATAGATAATTAAACCAGAAATATAAATATTTGATTAGAATGGGGCTCGAGCAAGCCAATAGTAATGTTGTAGGCACCGACTAAGTGAACGGGGCCGAGGTAATGTAAGCATGTATTTTTACCTAGCATCACGTGGTACAGTGATAGCTTAGTGCGGCATTTTAGAACGACATGTTAGGAAGGAAGTAACAGTCAAAACCAACCAATACACTCGGATATATTAAAATACTGCGAGGACTAGGCACGAGCACCAGAACGAGAGAAGCAGCTGGCAGACAACGCACGGGGTAAGTACGTTTTTCTGTGAGGTAACGGCACTAGTTGGAGCTATGTCGTACCTAACTAGATTTAAGAAAGAAGGGATGATTAGAAATGCTAATGATTTGGATATTGCATTAGACAGAAACCGTGATTAAATTAAAAGGTTTGATAACCAGCCAGAGGATTATGAGCAGGAGTGTATTGAGGATTTGGGCGAACAAAATCGCAAGTATATTGAGGAAGAGAGGGTGAGGAACAAACGGGAGAAGAATAGGGAATTAGAACGATTCAGAATTGGAGCGGAGGTTGAAATGGCACTTACAGTACGGAGCGCGGAAACACGTGGCGATATCACGACATATTTAAGTGCTTATGAAAGTCAGGGCAGACAGCTGAGGGTACCCGAAAGCGAATGGGGTGTTCATTTATTTGGAGTCTTGCCATATAATGTGAACAATTTGATTACGTTAGACGAACAGGAGGACGAATGTACTTATGAGACATTTAAGTCGAAATTATGAGAATTGTATAGATTTAATGCGGAAAAATTTCGTCAGCTGTTTGTTAAACACAACAAAGGTAATTCCACGTGGGGCATATTTGCCCGAGAATCGTTAAATTACGCGAGAGAATGGGTGTCCGGATTACGCGTACACACTTTCGAGGAGTTATTAAATCTGATAGTTACGGATCAGATGAAGCGGAAGATTTCATGGGAAATGCGCGATCATTAATTGATTCGTGGACGGAATTTAGCAATCCTATAGAATTCGCTACGAACTTAGTCGCATACGAAAATGGTAGAGAAAGCCTGGATCTGTTCAGACCAAACAGAAGCTACAAACTAAGGTCACAGCATAGCCGGCGATGAATATTCCGAGTACGAGCGAGAAGGACAAGGTTGCGGCGCGGCCTGAATTCGAGAAGCGGTTTGTCAGGAAATGTTTTGTATGTCAGGCTCGACAGTGTCCTAATAAAAGTAGAAGTAGCAGATTTCACTGGAGAATCGATTTGGATTAGTCAACCCTTAGAGAAATTGCCCAAGAACTTATGTGTAGCGCAAATAGACTTACAAATGCCGAGCGGGCGTGTAATTACGCCGGCTGCTGTTGTACCTAAGGAATGCAAATTACCGTCATGCATTGTTAGCAACCGATGTTGCCGGTATGTTGTTATTGCAAGAGGTCAAAGAGGGTTTCGTAGAACCGCAAGGAATCAATTTAGAGGTTACGCGAGCCAGCGCGGCATAGCAGATCAGACGGGGACGGGAAATTCAGTAAAATACGTATTACTGCCGGTGGAGACAGAAGTGAGTGAAGGTATTATGGAGGTAGAGGAAAACACAGAGGCGATATTTGCTGGGAATGAAAACGAAGCAGGTAAAATTAAGAATTTGTTGCGAGTAGACACAAAGCAATTTCGTACAGCGCTGCAGGAATAGATCAAGCAGATTTATGAGTCGCATAAAACTGTAAATCGAGAATTAGGAAAAGATGCTTATTTTGTAAGAAATGACATTCTCTTTAAGAATAGGCAAAGCAAGAAAGAAATTTTTTAATAAAATATACACAAATGACCACAAATAAATTCGTAAACATTTTGAATTATTTCAGGAATATAATATAATTGTTGAGATCCAAGATAATTGACTAATTGTTTTGGAGGATATCCACCAAATGAATCAAAAGTATATGTATGGATATTATTTTTAAAGTAACATATCTAGTGTGTACCTCTATTTTTAGTTGTATCCAGATTTTCAACACCACATTTGTTTTTATGTAATATTTTTGGGCACACGTCAATCATAAATACTCCTCGAAAATATGTGAATTTTAAAATATTTAATACATTGTCTGGTATAATTATTAAATGGATGTGGATATTGATAATATATATCTTTAGCACCACTTATTAATAATGGCCCTAACGCTGCTAATAGAGCTCCAATAAATCCACCATATTTTTATTGTAGTTTTTTATGGACAGAATGGATAAATTTAATTACATACCAGATCCTCCTTTTATACTATCACTTTCGTATTTTATTTTTTAGATGATAAGATATCAAAATTAATATTTTAACATGATCTGGTATTAACGTAAATGTTATAGATTTCACTCTCGACATTTATTAGTGTATAAAAATAGGTATTAAATCCCCAATTCGGCTCTATTCCCATGCCTAATTTTGTTTTAGCAAACATTGTTCCAGTAACTGCAGTAGCAAATATTCATTCTTTTAAATCAGCATCTTTACTAAATATTCGTTTTTAGCTTTTTTGTAATAATTTATAACATTTAAGTCTACATTCTAATTCTTTATGACCTCTATATCCAATATCATGATAATTACAAGCTTTTTCAAGAGGATATACACCTTTATCGTCACGTTCTAATCGAGTTTTAACCTGTACCAGGTCCACAATAATTATAACCTGGAAGATGCAATTCTAATGGTATATGATTAAGGTAAAGATAAGATCAAAAGGCTTATCGTTCATTTACATAATTTAAAAAAATAACGAATAATAATAAAAATGTAGAAATATGGGTTTCACCACTTCATTATTTAACTAGATATCCGATTTATTTGATAAATACATACATTAAAAAAATGTAGATGTTGCACAAAAACATCTATGAAAATATGTGCTTCATTTCATAGTGATATTCCTAATAACACGATTGGATATGTTATCATGTATGGTAAAAAGAGTTTATCATACGACTTTGAAGATAGTACAATTCATGAAAATTATTGATTAAGAATATAAAATATATAAATGAAGAAAAAACAATGTTTATATCAATTTATTCATAGTTTTATGAAATGGATGACTAGAATATTACGAGCAATGAAAATGGTTCGTAAAACTATATTATTACCTGTATTATACAATGTAACCTATGATATTAACCTTGACCTTGACTACTGACCTATAATATAATTGACCTATAATGTTATCGTAATGTAATATATAAAAATAATTAATTATCGTAATTTATTATCAAATAATTCTTGTCAAAAATTGACAAAAGCACCCCCTGCATTAGTCACGAGCTACGCCATCCATCTGAATTGACGGGGCTCGTTATTTCGCAGTTTGCGACATCTATCATATATCTACGCTGCCAGGGAAGAAGAGTATAAGTCAAAAAATGGTCAAAGTGAGATAAGTCCACAGTCTAATTCTTGAAAGGGAGTTCGATTCGAGAACTTTTTAGAGAACTGTTTCAAGATGAAAACGTTAGGTTATTACATATTGGACTGCCATTTAGCAGTGTGATGTGAGCGCTTAGTTTAGCATTGTGATGTGGCATACCGTTATTTAATTGGTGATTTGACTGGTCGGATATTTATAAAAGTAGAAATTATAATTTTGATTATGTCTGCTAGATCTTTGCAAATATTGAAACTTGCAAAGAAATCTTTGATACAGAATGACAATAATGATAACGCAGGTAAGCGTTCGTGTTAAAATACAGTAGTAAATACACAAATAATAGTAAGTAGCTGTATCACACCCGGAATTTTCCATTATGTAGTACTTGCTTCTTTTCTTTCTCAGTTCTTAATGAAATTGGCAGTAGAAAGATGGAACTTATTCCTAAAGAACCAGAAAACACATTTTCTCACGTATCATCTGAGATAACTGAGGAGCAGATGGCTGTTATCTTTGATATTGAGGATATTATAGGTAATTATAGTGATAATTCGTGTGACGATAGTGACATGGATAAAGACTATGAATCAGAAGACAGTGACTCAAGTGAGGATGAAGATATAAATGTTTGTAAGCTTGTGACCGTCAGACCTCTAAAAAGGAAGAAAACTAACAGCAATGCGCACGAAAGTTGCTATGTAACTGTTGAAAAGAAAAAATTGAGGGTCCACCAAATGCTGTGAAAGGTACACATTCTCGAAAAGGGAGAGCGGAAATGAAACAAAAACGGAACACAGAACAAAAATATACAACTGCCAAAGGAAAAGAAATTAAAGGCAGAGCTCCAAAACATCTCAAAAAGTGCCGTTTGAAATGCAAAAAAAAAAAAAAAAATGAATGATGAACAGAATACAGAGAACAAATATTTAATGAATATTGGTCCCTTGGAAATCAAGACAAGAGAGTTAGCTATGTTGTCAGCCTCATTGACTCGAAAGTACCTGCAACATCACGGAAAAGGACTCAAGATTCCGATAAAGAAAAAATTCGTACGGTTACTCATTTGTTTCATTTCCGAGTAAATGGAGAACGGTTTCCGGTTTGTAGAGAATGTTTCAAGAATACCCTTGATGAGTCCCAGATGTTCATTACACTTGCACTTACCGGTCGACAGACTAATGTGTCTGGAAATTCAAGTGATGACAAGAGAGGAAAGACTCCACCCCGTAACAAAATCCCCCCTGGGAAGCTTAAAAAGAAGTAACAGACCACATTTCATCATTTCCTCCTTATAAATCGCACTACACACGTAGAGAAACCAGTAGTGTGTATCTACAATCATATCTGAATTTGCTAACCATGTACAAACTCTACTGTGTTGGAAAGGATAGACCAGTTTCCAGGGGAATATACGAGAGAGAGTTTCATAAGATGGATCTAACATTTAAAGAGCCTTAAGTGGATACGTGCCACAAATGTGATGTCCTGTATGCTAGAAAAAATTTGAAGCGGTAATAGACGGTTCTACGGAAGAAATTGACGCAGATATAGCTGCTCATCAGGCAGACAATGCGTACCTTCAAAAGGACAAAGACAAGAAACTATTCAGCTCTGATAATTCAACCCTATGTTACACGTTCGATTTGCAACAGTGTCTGCCGACACCGTTTTTGAATACTTCAGTAACGTTTTATAAAAAGCCACTGAGGACATACAATTTGACCATGCATGAAATCAGTACGCGCCGCGTAAATTGCTACATGTGGCATGAAGCAGAGGGTGCTCGCGGTGGAAATCAGATTGCAACGCGTGTTTTCAAAGAACTCGTATCACTTCCTTCGGAAGTGAAACATATGACACTATACTGGGACACCTGCGGAGGGCAGAATAAAAACTCTCACGTGGTTGCAATGTTCTTGTTTGCTATGCAGGAAAATCAACATCTGAATATTGTTGACCATAAATTCATTGTTAGTGGACACAGTCACTTGGAATGTGATGTTGACCATGGCCTTATTGGAAAAAACAAAAAAGAGGCTACAAGTACCAGTGGTTCATCCGCATGACTGGTATCAACTGGTACGCTCAGTTGGTAAGAAAAGTAAATTTAGAATTGTAGAGTTGTCGCATACAGACTTCTTCGATTTTGCTGGTCTTCTTAAAGACACATTACAACTTCGAAAGTAACATACAGAGGGAATTCAATTTAAGTGGCAGGATGTTAAATGGTTTCGATTTACAAAGGAGTATGGTACAGTGTTTTCCCAGAAGAATCTCAATGAGGATGAACCTTTTCAATCAGTGAGTTTCTTTCGTCGAAGGCAGGAGCTCGACTGCTGCCTGAAAAATGTTAACATTCCACACTACCAATTTCAAAAGAAAAAAGAAGGACCTTTTGGATCTCCTCCCATTTATTCCACCTTCATTCCATTACTTTTACAAAGGTCTGAAAACAAATGAAGCTGAGGACAACTATCCTGACATAGAAGAATTTCCCGGTGATAATTGGTACCGCTATCCTCTTAATCATTTGGATATGGATTTTGTGTGAACGTTGTTGTAATTTAGGACACTATCATTTTCATTTTTATCACTTAAAATGATGCATATGTTATTTTATTCAACGGTCTCCATAGTTCTCATTACGTGCAAATTAGAATAAGTCATGTTTTTCCTTAAATACATTACTTCAATATAAATCTCTTTCAGATAATTATATGCGTTCAAAACATTGTTGTCAACAAAGTTGAAAACGTTCTTCCTATTGTTTGTTTGCTTCCTATTGCACATTTTTCACGAAGACTACTAAAATTTTCAAAAAATGTACACGGCCTCTATCTCAATCTTCAAATCTCTATCATTAATTTTGTAGTTGTAGGAAGACACCGAAAAATATTCATACTTTTGAAATTTTCGAAAATTCAGTTTTCCATGAAAATCGGACCCATTTTGTCCTAATAAATTTGGAAGCGATTTTTAGAAAATTTTGAAAATGTCCGGAGAACTTCATGTGAAGATCTCCCAAATTTTGAAGAATGTTTTTAAAAATTTCAAAGTTTCGACTCGAGCCAGTTTAATAGGAGTTTCTTCAATTTGGAAAAAATCCTACGCATGGTTTAGGCGCTAATAGATGACACCAGACAGACGGACGTGAAAAGAAAAATATTTTTTCGGTGTCAGGATACCCCAAAACGTGTATTTTTGTTCAAATCTTGAAATCGATTTTCCGCAGCATTACATAACTTTCCCTAAACTATGTATATTACTCCGTATACACGTACGTATACGGGAAAGTAAAAATTAAAGCTATTTCACACATCGTCAGCTATATTACTTTAGTAATATATCTTTTGCGGCTCTTACTCGCAACCGATTTTTATAAATGAGGTCTCTGAAGCAAGACAATTTCACGGGGACGTGACGAATTACACTTTCACTTTAAAAATGTGAAGGATTGGTTAAAACAACACATTAAAAATATTCATGTCAAACGCAACCCGCAGCACTCAGTGAATTATATCGTTAAATTACTCCTAAACGAAGTTTTCTAAGGACTCAAAAACTAAAAAGTTCCTTACACCGTAATCTATAGGATTAGATATTCTTCGACATTCTATTAAATTTGGACTGAGTCGGCCCTTGTCGTTACTATCAAAGCCACCTTGATTTCAACCCTTGTTGATGGTGGCCATCTTCGTAACGTCACGCTTAGAAGGCTATTTACGCTTTCCGTGAACACTGTGGTTGGCGAAGACAGACGAGTTAATTTGCATAATTATTAATTCAAGATTCGCTCTTGCAGCAACAACTAGAACTACTATTAATAGTTGAGTGACACCGATGAAGATTTTTCTTATCGTGTAGTGAAAACATGCAATTAACGTTTTGTCGAGGTTTGCAAGTGCTGTATATCTTATTGTAGAAAGATGTGGGTGTACAGAGAAGATTTCTTGTTAGGTTTGTTTTGTTTTACTTGTACCAGTATTTTCATTATCAGCAGTAATTCGGTGAAACTTTCAAGTCCGCGTGTTCAGTCAGGTAGGTATCTCGAGAGCAAAATATTTATAATTTATGTGACTATCACGAAATGCGAAAAGCTAATTCTCAAAGAATATTAAATAATTACTATAAATATTGGGAGGAATATTAAAGGAAGTGTTGTGAATTGTTACAAGAAATCTCTGGATATTTGTGAATAAATCTTTAGTGAATATTTATTTTCCATACCAATTGCATTTTAGTTTCCCATATACTTACGTATACATGGGGTAATGTACGTAGTACAGGGAAAGTTATGTAATGGTGCTGAAAATGTATTTCGCGATATACACGTTTTGGGGTTCCCTGAATCCGAAGAAGTGTTTTTTTTTCAAAACGTCTTTCCGTCAATCTGTTCATCTGATGTATGTGAACAACACTACCGCCTAAACCATGCATAAGACTTTTTTCCAACTCGAAGAAACCCCTGTCAATTTGTTCTCAGTTGAAGCTCTATCTGAAAATCATCCATTCGTTTTTAGTACTTGGGGGTACTTTGCATGAAGCCCCTGTGACATTTCCAAACTTTTCTCAAAACAGCTCCAAATTTTTTCTTTAAATTTCCTGTAAGAATAGAGAAAAATACACTAATGAAGGTGGCATAGGTACGACTTTCATAAAAGGGGTTCGATGGTGATGATAAATATTTCGAATGGTTCTCTTGTGATTGATGCGTTTTACGAGAATTGTAGGAATAGAGGAGGGGTTTAGGTTAATTTTAATTGAAGAAGTTGAAAGTGAATCAATCTGATTGGGCGACGTTCGGAGACTAGCGCAATGCGGGTTTCCGCTGTTATGGTTGTCCGGAGGTATAACGATAATCCGAAATCAATTATGTCAGGTGGTTGGTTTAATAAGGATGCGTAGCGAGTTGGAGAGAAGGGGGCGTGGATGTGTAAGTCTAGGTTATTAACGTCTTTGAGAAGTCTGATGCGTGCAGGAGTATTGAGATTGCTACCCCAAGCTGAATGCTTGGCATTAAAGTCACCAACAACGAGTGTAAGTTGATTTTGAGAGAAGAAAGCATTAATTGCGCCAGGTAAGTAGGGTATATTTGGGAGTTTGTAAATAAATGTGATGTTGATAAGTGCGCCTGAGGATGATTTGACCGTGATTCGGACATTTTCGAAACGAGAGTTCGGAATAGAAGGAATTTGGTAATTTAATATATTTTGCTTAATGAATGTGACAATGTAATACATTATTTAATATATAAACATTTCCTATCAAGCATATTGGAATTCGTGATCATGTTTTCAAGAAAATATGAACTTTGACGTTACTACACCATTGTTATCGACATGTAAGCAATTCACATATATTGTTACACGTCATGCCATTGAAATTGCCCTCGTTTTCTATGTAAGCAAAGTTTAACAAAAATAATGTTTTCGTTAATCAATTAAAGAGCACTAGCGGATGTCGCAAGTAAAGGATCATTGCAGAATTGAAATTTTTAATAATGTTTACACAATTTTTAAATAATATTGAAATTTTATCGTGATAATCTGTGGAAATGAACTGGGGAACAACTCAAGTGAAATATCGTTGCAAAATAAAAATTAGCAATATTTGCTAAACATTTATCAAAAGTTGATAATTTTCTATTATGCTACTGACGAGATTCCGCTATCCCTTCCCAGTGATATTAATCGTAAAATTGTAATGAATGATATTGTTAATAAATTATACCAATATAAACAGTGATTTTTATTTTCGAAGTCTTCTCTCAAGGGAAATGTTAACATAAATGTCCTTTTATAACCACCTTCAACCGACGCCAACCCTCATTCGTTTTACAAACAATCCATTCCCTCTTTGCAGTCAAGTATACTGTTCATATCATTTGCAGTGGTCACTTTTCGCCGATTATATTGGATTAACGATTTGACTGACGGTAAATCGGTGGAAATTGTGGGTAACAGATTTTTGTTTCGACAATTGTTGCTAATGAACGTTTTGATATTTTAATTTGCCTACGTTATTAATAAGTTATGAAAACTCCAAAACTCTTTCCCTGTAAATGTGAACATAATATTTTATTTCGTATTGTCAACATTCTATTCAGCGATGCAAACGGCATTTCGATATCTTTATCATCTAGTGAGGAAATTGATTATAAATTAATTATTTGCAAAATGCATTTTGACGGGATGGTGCATTTTGACGGGTGGCACATAGTGTATTATTATTTATTAAATATTTATATAAACAATATTTTCTACCGAATTGTTGTTGTTTTGAATTTTTTGAAGTCCCTGTTTGAGCTCATAGGGAGATACTTTTAATTCCACCGATACCTTCAAAATTGCAGAAAATACGTACTACTTGATAATGTGAGAATGCTGCACACGTAAGCTTCCGCGGCTCGATTCCATAATTTTTTGGCTATATGCCTGTGAATTCTTGGCAGTGACTGCTCTTAGGAAGCCTGCTTCATTTCATGCGAAACGTCAGCCTCTCAGCCAACGACGGCGTTCTCTCAGCCAGCGTATCCCGGATAGCCAACAATTTGTACGCTTGATGACCGCTTCCGTTGTATGACCGTTGTGTAAAGGACGCTTGAAAATCTCTCCCGAGAATATGATCTAGTGTTGCTGTCAGAACAA
>BOPP01000491.1:42284-57960 GCA_017312745.1 Gryllus bimaculatus | reverse complement strand
CGGATGGCCTCAAACTAAAAGCTTTAAGGGAAAAAATAGTCACTGAGGCCATTGATGGCAGTGCGGCAAGCTACTACAAGCACACCGACAATATGCACCTGACCCCGCGTGAGTACAAATAGATAGCGCGGGACAGAGTCCGCAGAGGCGCCCTCCTCCACCCCATGCCCCAACCTAGCTGCGAAACAACAGAAAAGATCTGCAACAACACTAGACGACAAGCTGGAGTCCTTGCGTAGATCTTCAATAGATTTATGTATTATAAAAAATATATGTATATATGTATAATACTCATAGAAGTAAGAATTTTTCACTAAGCCAGACGGCAACTGATATGTATAAATGTATATATGTATGTATAAATGTATATATGTATGTATAAATGTATATATTAGATTAAGAAATAAATATTTGTGTTTGAGAATGCTGCCGAAAATTGCTGTGCGATCGAAGAAATAATGTCGAAACACCCTGGTAAGACATCTGAAGCTTATATTTTAATTTCCGGTTATTATTAATACTAAAAAACTAGCTAAGATTGAATATAGATCATTTCAACATTTGATCCGAGAGACAAGTGTTATGAAACAGGGATATTCTTTGATATTGAACAATATGTGATTTTTAATAGAGCTATATTCTTGTAGTTTTATTAAGTAAAATAAATAGAGTATTTGAAAAGGAATACAATGATATCTTGAATGTTAATAACTTAAAAAAAATATAGAGAAACAAATACTTTTTTCGTTCGATTTGAAATTATGAACAGTTGTTTGTACGGGAATATTTTTCGTGCTTTGAGTGGCCGTTGGGACACTTGGCCTTCGCGAGTCCGCGCCCTTTGGAAGGAGCGCGGTGGGGTGGATGCGTGAATGGATGGAATCGTGCTCCTGGCAGGGGACGTCAGAGTTGAAAGAATCAATCGTCGGAAACAACAACGTAAGAAACTGACTGCATAAGAATGAAATAATAAAGGCCATTTTCAGTTCTAACAAGCATTGACCTTGATTTGTAAAGAAGACAGAAACGACCTTCATTTTAAAACATTTCATGTTAAAGGGAAAAGATTCAGTAGTTTATGATGTTTTACAATAATATCTCAAATAGGTGTTTAGAGCAATATTTACCTGTATTAGAATAATGTAATATCTTACTCATTTACTTACTCCAGAAGAGGACGGGGCCGCAAGAAGAGATCATCCAGTAGAGTGCGATGAAGAAGATCTCGAAACGACGAAGAGTTAGGCAGAAATCTTAGCCTACATTTCTACCGAGGGATGAAGGGTACGGGTATGATCTCGTCAACGGAACACGATTCCAAAAGAGTTCTGGGCAGGGGGAGCTCAAAAGCTCGGTGGAGCTATTACGGGAGTAAATCCTAAAAAAATCCTGATCCTCCTAGTAGGGGGTTGGGACGATGGCCAGCTGTACATGTCCAAGCAGATTTGACCTCGATGTCCCAGATTTTAATACTTTTTTTCTGTGAAGAGTATAAGTAAAAACATAATACTCATGTTTTTAATTTTTTCCCCTGCATTATTTTTCAAAATTATATTCACTTTCAAAATTTTCGACAAATGCTCGCATCGCTAAAGTTAATCATTTTTAACTCGTGTAGTAATTATGACAGAAATTTAATATTTGCGACATTTAAGAACAAAATATGGACTTTCATTTGATTTTTATATTTAATTAAATCATTTTTTTAAAATCATTTTTTACCTATTTTATTTTTATTTTTTTAATTTTTCCCAAAACTCGACAGTTTAAAAATTTGAAAAATACCATTGACATTTCTAAAAAGTTATACATACATTTGATAAATTACAAAGGGGGACTTTGAGATGATTCTGAAAAATTAAATAAATGAAATGTTTGCTGAACTGAATAAATGAAATACTTGCTGTTTTACTGCAGCGTATGGTGCCCCTCAAGCACATGCCATCAGCAGTAGACGATTACCATCAATATACTTGCACTGAGCAATAAATAGAAGTATCCCGTCACATCTTATTATGCGCCATATACATACATATGACCTTCAAAGCCAATTAAATTAAAATTAATATGTCATACGGATTCAATGTAGTATTGAACGAACGGAATAGTTATACGAATATGAGTTTGTGATAAATGTTAATTCCGTTGACATTTCTTCTACTTCACTTTTCAGAGAATATTGTTAATTCATAAAAAAATGTTTCATCAAGAAATGAAAATATAATTTCTTTGTGTCTTCTACTATTTTTTTACTATATCCTTGGTGCAATAATCCTCTTTCTAAGTGTTGTTTACTGTTGATAAAAATATAAAGGAATTGTTCTTTTCAATATCATCAGCCCACTAAAATACTTCGTGGTAAATTAATAGGTTCCTGTCAGGATTGAAGGATAGCTAATATCGAGAATATTAAAGTTGCCCACAATATGTTGCGATGCGAATAAATGCCATTCAGCACTCACATTGAAGACATCTATGTGGAAGCATAAACTCGCATTGTTTTGTAATACTAGGCACTGATCCTATCTGCAAAATGTCTCTTAACGTTGTCATCAACTTGAGAAGTGTTACGAGTTTACATCGAAAATGGTGAATTGAATTCGTGTCGTCTTTCAGGTATCCCGAAAAAGGATTTTTTTAAATGATTTTCTTCCTCTGAAGTGTGTCACAAAAGTATGCAGAGTATCAAAACATTAACTCACAGCAGTATCTGAATTACATCTCCACGTACTGTAACCACCGCTTCCCCGATTACCTGCTTCCTTCAGCGATTCAGCTTTGCCCGGCTGCTTCGTCGGCAGACTCCCTAGAGGGAGGCATGCATGATTGCCTAACTACTTGAGGGAAAGACTCCAGCATTTTCATATACTACTTTAATCACTTAGTGTGGGTGAAGTCCAGTTACATGAATAAACTTAAAACTAACTTAAATCTTAACTTATTAACGGCCGGTGTGGTCAGAGTTCATTTCAGCTCCGGTGTCTTTGCCCTCCCGGGTGGTCGTGATCCACCTCCCAGGTTGCAGCGTTCGGTCCGCCCTGGGCTCAGCGGGTCCGGCGGCGGCGTCGACGGTCAGCTTGCCCCTGGCCCCTTTGTGGCGGCCCCTTGGCAGTCACGGCGTTGTTCCGGATTAGGCCAGCGGCGGGCGGCGACCGGCGGCTTGGTGCGGGCGGCGCTTGGTGCGGGCGGCGGCGGGAACGCGCCCGGGCGATGACGGGTCGCTTCGCGATATACTTTTTCACGTCCCCGGCCCGCACTCACATGGCACTCTCGATCAGGCACTCAGTAGTAGTGTTCCGTCCCATCGACCGGCTGTCGTCTCACGAGTCGGGCTGCGATATGGCGAGGCGGCGTGGCAATCGGGCGGCTAGGCACCAATTAAGTGGCCTCACTACTGCCTCAGAAACAAGTCTCCTCCTCGCTACCTCCGACACAAGTCACCTCCTCGCGACCTCCGATACAAGTGATCGCTCTGGACCGCAGTGGTCCCACAGGAAGGCTCGCGTACCACGTGATTCCTCCCAGGCATTGTCTATTTCTATTGGAGGTCGCGCCACCTGTAACCCTTCAACCTATCACGGCGCCAGCGGCAAAGTCGCCCCCAGTAACCTCCCCCGCAGTTACATTCGTCACCGAAATTCCCGGAAATAGGCGCGGGTAATTCCGTTGCTCGGTGAAGGGGTTGTGGGCGGAGTATTTCCCCACACGTCATCAGGGGTGCGCCCGGCGTTCTCGGCTGAACAAAAGAGGCGCCCTTTCTCGCCTTTCCCTAGGCTCGTTAAGCGGCTCAACCCGTTTGAGCAGGAAGCGGCGTTTCCGGCTGCTTTTTACGGCGGCGCGGTTCTTAACTAAATAAAATAAATATATGGCTCGTGTCGTCATCCCCGATGTGCGACCGTCCCATTACAGTACAAAAGAAAAATGTTCTAAAAAAGTCACACTGGACGAGCGTGCCTCCAAGAGAGTTTCCTAGCGTTTTCCTAGTTTTCTAGTTTTTTTTTCATGAAGAGTGAAGACGACAAACGATGGGCGAAGACTGCAGAAGAAACAGAACACAAACGTACTCGGTCAGTTTCTCGTAGCAGATGATACGTTAGGATGACCAGGACCGGCGCATGTTTATTCATTGATGTGACTGCCGTATTTGCGTTATTAACGAGTATGCTCGATTCACTCTCTTGAAAAAACTTCACTTTATTCATCATGAGAAGGAATTTTAAAAAGAGGTTTTTCCAATACACATGGCTTTAGTTTACGGCAACCAGTCAATTTTCAACTTCTCATGAATGCTGATTGTAACAACCATAACGTACACTTCTTCTGCAACTATAGATTTTCATATTAAGAAAATGCAAATAACAATATTAATGATATTATTGTAAAACTATCTGTGGTTATTTACTTTACTAAACAATTCACATGTTTCGCGGATTCGTCTGTTTACACAACTGACTCAGTATATCTGAGAAAGAAGACTACTCGGTTTTACGCCAAACCTAGCAGTGTCAGTTGTTTATAAATTAACGTAATAGTCGCATTTTGTCAGAAGATTTCCATTTGACATAATGTTTTTCTGCGATTCATGAAAAGAAGTAAGTCTAATGGTTGCTTTAAGTTTTACGTCGCAATGCATCGTGTCATTGACGCCCCGCAGTGCGAGCAGAAAGGCCGGTGTGCAGCGGGCTGCCTACGTGCTCCGGGGAACAAACTATTTTTCCTTTCTCCCCTTACGAAATTTGTTTTAAGAAGAGACGGTTATGTAAACGTGCGCCAGAAAAGGCTGAAATTTCGCCAGAAAAACGTATTACCGGGCTCTGGTGACGAAGAAATAGATAACTCATATTGCTAAAAAAATCCTCTAACTTCTAGTGTAGCCATAATTCATGTTTTGTTGATTCATCATAGCGAAAAATCCCATGACGGCAAACCGTCCGTCTCTCTGCCTGTCCGTCTGTGGTCAACGCAAGCGCCTAAACGGTTAAACCGATTTTCTTCAAAATCGATATTACTAAATCTATCTGAATAAACTCGTGGTTTTGGGAATTTCAAACGAATATTTTGATTTTTGAGGGTTTTTCACATGAAGCCTTGACACATTTTCAAAATTTTCTCAAAAACGTCTCCCCATTTCTTGGTTAAATTTTGTTGTTGGATAGTGCGAAGGACGTTTAAATATTGGTTTATATCTCTTTTTTTAATTCCAAATTTTTCGAAAATTGAAAAAAAAAATACTTTTAAACCTCCAAAATTGAAGACAGGTTTTGGCTCAAAGTCTGTTGTACTGTTCTGGCAACATAAATTAACCCGGGCCGTCTGCGGTGAAGTTCAGCCTTTCCACGACTAGGACAACCCCTGTCATGACAAAATGTTGCATGCGGAGCCTCACAAACAGCCGCAGTCAATCTCAAAGGGGGAGAAGTGGCCCAGCAAAATCATGTCGTAGAAATTGGCGGACGTCGCTAGTTGAGGTGTGGGAATATTTCCAAATACAAATACATAGAATGAAACACTTTTATTAACATTAAAGTAAATATATTGAAATGTATATAATAATATATACGTTTAACCACTTCTAACAATTCCTTTTGAAGAAATTACCTTGAATCGAGATAAAAATTTTAAAAAAACTCATTTTAGAGCATTTCGATTCTCATTCATATTTACTTCCAATATTATTGTTTATAAATAATCCAGGACATTAATAAAATATCCAGTTACTATAAATTTATCAATAAGAAAACTATAATAATTACAAGTTTGCATTTGCCCATATAAAATTTGCAAAAATTGCAAAATCGTGTATTTTCCGAATCGATAGATGACTTTTAGGGAACCTTTTAATACAATAACAGCAAATTAAAAGATCAAGTCCATATATAGTATTTTAGCAACAAATAAAGTAGGTAGTATTAATAACTTTGCAATTCGCTTGTAAAAATTGTTATTTGACATACTTACCTCAAAGACAATATGGGGACATTGCCCGACAGAAATTGCACCGATTTTAGAATTGTTTATAAAATTGTTAATTGTTGCAAAATTGTTAATTATCAGTTTTCTGTTCTGTGACATCAGGAACCCCTCACCTTTTTAGAATTGAAAAAATTGGAAATTGTTAATGAATTTTTAAATTTTGCAAAAAAATATTTGTCTTTTCTAAATTTCTTTTAATCGAGATGCAAATTTCCGCAATTTGATGGGCGCTATCGTCTTTTGTTTTCGAGATACGTAGGTTTTTACTAGAAATTAGCATCTCAAGACAACTATTTTCTTGGCAGTGAATCCTTTGCTGCTTTTCCGTAAGTCTTTTCTTCAAGCCGTTTTACAAACGTCTCGTTTTGTTTCTCCGACACATTCGTTTGAAGTTCCTAGCGGGGGTGGAGTAGGCATGCAGCCACAACGCTAGCATATATTGCCAATACCGCTTACATTTTGAAAATACTATACGAATTAGCTACCGACAATCCTGAAGTTGGAAGCAAGAAATAGGCAACAATTGACTCCCAGAAAAACATCCTCCTGAAATTTGCTTCCTTCCACGCGTTTGGAAGCGAAATAGGAGGGGAGTTGTTGTAAGCACGAATCATAACACTCGCTTTCCCGGGAACTTTCTGAGGAAGCCAATTTTTCAGGTATAAAATTGTGAATAAAATTGTGAAAAATTATAAAAATTGAATTACAGGAAAATGGAACTGAACACGATGGAAAAAAACTTTGTGAATTTACGGCAGCCCGAACAACGTAGAATGTGAACACATGAAAGTGGTTACATGGAATGTCAGTTATTTTATAATATATTTTCTTTGATTAAAAAGTCAGGCTACAGCCTAAAAAAGAAAGAAGAGAAGAAGAAAACAGTAGTTTTGCACAAATTGTTACAAACATTTAAATATAGACATTCAGACTTCCGGTGCCTCAGTATTCACACGTTCCAAAAATGTAATTACATGGTAAAAACATTCGCAATTTCATTCTAACAAGTAGGTCTGCTTTTAGAAGCAGATTGCATCAGAATTGAGTATGTAAAAAAGTAATAATACTGTTATAAGTAATAGAGTATTGACATATGTTTATTTATGGACATTTGTAATTGAAGGAATATAAACTGACTATGTAGTTAAGTAAACTTCAAGGAAGATGCAAATATGCAATTCAAACATGTTTTTAAAATTATAATTATCCCAAGTTCAGAACCATTCCTACAAGTATTCCTTTCCATTCGACACTGACACGCCGATGTTTTTTACACTACCCTCAGAATCCAAGTTAACTGTTTGAGGTAATCTCTTATCATTGAACTTCAGTTTTTTTCAAATGTTCTGAATATCTAAATACCGATGTCATCTTAATGAAACAGAAAATCTCTGAACGTGGGAAAGAATCAGTCGTCATTTCAACCTCTACTACATAATAGTCATAATATCCACAATTTTGTAAACTAATTGTTCTTTCGAATGCGTTCCGTGCCCCTGAGTAGCAAACATTAATACAATCGTTAAAAATAAACATAACGATTTAGGACAAAGAAGTTCACATCTCTTTGTATATGTTTGTAGAAAATCATATCAGGAGAATATTATGGGCAATAAAATTGTAAAGTTTGAATATGAAATAACTGCTTGGATATTTTGGATTTTATAGTTACTATATATTTTTCTTAATCTAATATATACATTTATACATACAACATACAACATTTTTTTTATAATACATAACATCTTACCAGGGTGTTTCGACATTATTTCTTCGATCGCACAGCAATTTTCGGCAGCATTCTCAAACACAAATATTTATTTCTTAATCTAATATATACATTTATACATACATATATACATTTATACATATCAGTTGCCATCTGGCGTAGTGAAAAATTCTTACTTCTATGAGTATTATACATATATACATATATTTTTTATAATACATAAGTCTATTCATCTGAATCTGCCTCGAGATCTACGCAGGGACTCCAGCTTGTCGTCTGGTGTTTGCATATCTTTTCTGTTGTTTCGCAGCTAGCTTCCTGTGGCATGGAGTGGAGGAGGGCGCCTCTGCGGACTCTGTCCCGCGCTATCTGTTTGTACTCACGCGGGGCCAAGTGTATATTGTCGGTGTGCGTGTAGTAGCATGCCGCACTGCCATCAATGGCCTCAGTGACTATTTTTTCCCTTAAAGCTTTTAGTTTGAGGCCATCCGCAACTTTCTTTAGTGCGGCGTCACTACCCGCACACCATTCTCCCAGTGCCCCTATCACAAGCGGGAGTACCTCGGCGCTGTGGTAACCGACGGTAATGAGGTGGGCGCGGGTGGCTTCGTATTTTTCGCGCTTCTCTTCTAATTTCTTCTCAAGCTTGCCTTCTCGTGCGTCAGCCACCGCGAAGTCTACCACGAGTGTCATTCTGCCCCGTGCGAGTACGAGATCAGGGCGACTGCTGCCCACCATTGCCTGATTCTCCCGGAGCACCTGCCACCCCGCTGCGATGGCTGCTTCTTTATAAATGGCACCGATGTTGTTGTGTCGGGCGTTCCATAAAGGTGACAGGTAGCGGCACCCCGTGGTAACGTGACCAATGTTCTCGGTTGCTGGTTGCCCGTTGTTCCACGTACATTTAATTCTACAACTTTTGGTCACGTACAAGAATAACTAGCTGAATTTGACGCTATAAGTAAACATTGCGAGATTTCCTTTACGAGAAGTTTTTCATATCCTTATTCATTTTTTCAGAATGTAGCAACCACTTTGATTACTCGTCAATCATGGTACATAGGATTTTTAATGTTTATATAATATGTGCAATAACATTGCAACTGCATTCTGACGCGCAGGCTTTCGGTTACTGTAATTAGTGTATATTAATGTAATTTGCCTATAATCTGTCCTGTGGTGTGTGGAAGTGTATTTGTTTTTATATTTATTTATTTTTACTTTCCCACAAACGTACGGAGTATCAAACGTATTTAGAGAGGTACGTATGTAATGTTTTAGTAAATTGTTTCGAGAATTCAACGTAAATACACGTTTTGGGGTCTTGTTACTAAGAGTGTTGTTTTTCTTTCACAACGTCCGTCCATCCGTCTATGGCTGTCTATTTGTGAGCAACGCTGATGCCTAACTATTCGTAGAATTTTTGTCAAAATGAGTTTTCCATTAATGGCCTCGGCGCCTTGCTACTCGAATTTTGAAAATAATAGTTTAAATTTTGTGCTTAATTTTCAAACTTTTCTCCAAAAAGGCTTTAAAGTTGTTTGACCTACATATGTAACTACGGAGATAACTGGAACGATGCCACTGACCTATCGCAACATTGGCACAAAGCGCATTATAATTGAAAGGTAGCATAAACGGGTTAAGAAAATGGTGAGTTTAAAAAAACATGAGTGTTAATGGCGATTTTCCAAAAACGTTTTAACATATTCTTTTAAAACAGGCCCTCATTATTTTTTTTAACTGCCCTTCTTCTGACCATGATGTTCTCCTAGAATATGTCAAAGTTGAATTCGAGTTTGATTATGTCACTGGGGTTCTCTACTAAGTACACGAATGAGTAAAAGCTCTTTGGTTCATTTCTGAAGGTCAAAGATGGAATGTTTATATAGATATAAATGTGAATAAATGCAATTATATTCCTCTAAAACTGAAAAAAATGTACCGAAGTGAATACTTCCTACTCATACAGGTTTCTGTGTACTATTCGTTTCTTCTGTTCTCTGAATATACACTGAGTTATATTTCTTTCTTAATGCAATCTGTTCTTCAATATTAGATTTTCAAATCATCTCGTGAACACCTTTTCTTGAAATATGAGTATTTTTTTGCATAATGTAGAGTTATATGGTTATTATATGTTTTCGAACACCATCAATATACATGCTAGAAATGTACTTCCTAATGCAATCGTTCTTAATTTTTAAATACATCTCATTTAGAATTGTGACTGAAAATACCAGTATATTTTTCGAGAGAATTTACTGGTAGCAAGAACATCGTAATATTCAAATTAGTACATAAGTGACTAGCCGACAACAGGCTTTTTTCCCGAAGTTTTGTACATTATTCTATGTAATTGTCAAATGACTTTGAAATCAATTGTATGCATGGAATTCTATATGTCAGTTTGGTTTTCAATGTGTATATATTTTCAGTCCTTAAGTGACCTGCACACGCGCAGTACCGTTGCGCGTAAATGGTTGCATAAGTGGTTGCACGGCTTCCGCGGCCGGAGTTTGTATTATCTGTGCAATCGGGCCGCGTCCCGAGCGTGGGGCGGCGATGATGTAACGGTCAGCGTATCGGATTGTTAAACCCAAGTTGCCGAGTTCTAACACTATGAAAGCCGTGGATTTATAAGGGCGAAAAAAATCCTTCATACGCCTTCCTTTGGAGGGGACATAAAGTTGTGTCCCATGTTAGTAGATTTACTTGCATTTAAAAGAGCCTCAAGCCTAAATGACAGCTCTGAGCTAAATTCAAATCGCCTGTTTCTCGCCCAAGAAACACCGCCTATCTCTGCTTGTTGGTGAAAGGAGCTTAGCGAAATGTGTGTGGTCAGACGGATTAGCGGGCGTGATGGCCCGAGTCTCGCCGCGTGAAAAAGGGCAATAATTCAATTCACTGACATGGTGGCTAGCGTTTCGGTCAGCGTATTCTGGCCTTCCTCAGACCATACTGAGGAAGCACGCAGGAGACGTACGCTCTGCCATCGTTTGGTAGTGAAAAAGTTACCTAGCCGTTACCATTAAAACGATAAAATTTAGTGATTACCTGCTGCAATGGATCTCTGATTTTCTGACAGAAAGCTGTTTATCTTCTAGGAGTTGTATTGCTTTCTCAATTCAATCAGTTCTTAAATATTAGATATTCAAATAATCTTGTGTATAAGTTTCTTGAAATATGATTTTTTTTCGCGTAATTTGTGTTATGGTGACAATATGTTTTCGGAGACTATCTGCATGCACGCTAAAAATGTATTTCCTAATGCAATCGTTCTGAAATATTAAAATTTAAAATAAAACTCACGTAGAATTTTTGTTTGAGAATACCCGTGACTTTTGCAAAGCTATTTCTCTTCTAGGAGTTCGAGAAAATAACTTGTGGTGCTTCAAAATAGATAGCATAGACTTTCTCTTACAAGTTAATTACTTATCGCTTCATCCTTCTTTTCGAATTTGCCTTACCATGTTCTCAGTTGCTGACTATTGACGTACATTTTCTAAAGTTTTCTGAATTTTCTGAATCATGAATAGTAGAGTTGAAAAGTTACTTTAAGAATATTAAGTGTAACATATGGCCTTATCACTTATTCTTAGAAAAATTTGAAACATTTTTAAAACAATATCCTTTAAGCGTTTGTGAAAGTGCTCTTTTGACGATCATTTTCACCGAAAAGTTTCGAGTTGTCAAGAAACGCCATAAGAAATAATTTCAAGTACTTGTATTTACAAATACTATGATGTAGGCGTAATGGTTTGAATGTAATATGAACACGAGAGAAATTTTAAAAATTTGTTAGAAAACAAAACCAAGAATAAATCGAAGTAGTATTGTAGACACAGACATATTTGACATGTAGACATATTATTTAGTGCATTGAACACTATATTAACGAAATCATTAAAGAAAAAAATTGATCTGATTTTGAGAAAAAGAATTTGAACTGTTCTCAAGATGCGGAAATTTGATCTCATTTTCACACAAATCTTTATATCATCGATTGAAGCTCAGTCAGAAATAAAGTAGTATACAAATTGCCGGTATTGTACATGTTACCGACGTGACAGAGATACCAAATAGATTATGTTTGTGTAATTTAAAAAAGAGCAACTGAACAATACAGCAACATTACATTTACATCATAATATACAATGCATTTTTTGGTAACCCTACACAAAGTTTAAAAAATAGAACCTTTTGAAGAAAATCTAGTTTAAACTATTTTCTAATATTGTTTATATATACTCAAAATCACGGAAAAACGACTATAAATTTCAAAAAGTATACATCTACCATTAAACAACTGATTACGGAAAACAAATTGAGTTAGACGAAAATAGGTATCTTGAAGTAGTAGGCATTGTAGTAGTAGGAAGACGCTAAAACAATTTCAAACTTTCGGAATTTTCGAAAATTCAAGGATAACAATGAAAATCAGACATTCTCTATCTCCATAAGTGTACTCCAATATCTTCTTATAATATTTTTTTTAATTGAACAGTTAAAAAAATGTTGATGTTCCAAAGGTTTATGTAATATGCACATAAAATTTAAAGAAGGATTTCCAAAATCGCATTTCGAAACGGGCCAAATCGACCATGGAGTATTTATTTTGAGAAAAATCCTACAAATAGTTTACGCTCTTGGGTTGTTCACTCACAGACAGACGTGTTTTAACATAAACCAATTTGTATATACCAAGGACCAACAAATCGTGGTTTCTCACTGTTTTAGAGTACTGTTTTTGAGTAAGTAATTTACTATATATTGGAACAAGAATCGCATTTTTTCGGATAGTAGTCCAATATTATGAGTTTGTAATGCCCCAACATTACAAACGTTCACTATTCTACGTATATTTCTTCGTGTATACATACTTATACGAGTAAGAAAATCTTTTTTATTTTTTCGTCAACAAAGATACAATCTCTTCATGTTTTATAATCAGCAAAGGTAAACAAAGAAGAATAATTAAAAGGCAGGGAAATAACTGATCCTTTTTTGTTCTTTAATTTATTAAATTGTTTGTTGAAGTTACAAAGTTCAGTTTACAAGAAAAACTGTGCAATTGTGGGATGACTTAATATATTTCTCTTATCTAGATTAAAATTGTACAAACTACTCTGAATACAGGGTACAGGAAACAAAAAGCACCTTAAGAGAATTTATTCAATATTACAAATATCTGGAGGAAAGAATGAAGCGAATGGTTTTAGTTCTGATTTTGCATCTGGAATATTTTCCGAGTCTGTAGTAAGTTGATGATTTTATTAAGGATAAGTTTGTGTAAAAGTGTTTAGATAGGAATACTACTTGGTGTGCTATTTCATTTATGTTTAGATCGTGATATAATTTTATTACTAATAAACCATGATTATCTTGTTATCAATCTTAAATATTTGTTTTGAAATACTGGCAGTTTGTTGGGATTGGGCTTGGCGGCATTGGTCCAGAACGAACATGCGTATTGGGCGAATGAGTGATTTGCATAACTTTAGTGCATTTGACAATGAGAGGTGGTTGTATGAGTTTAGTAAAGGTCACAATTAGATTCGCCTGTTTTTGCCTGTTGTGCTTTTATCTCAATGTGTTGTTTCCAATTAAGTTTAGTATCTAAATTTAATTCACGATTTTTATTGTTTTGTTGATTGGGGTCCAATTTATAAGAATATTATTTATAAGTAGCGGGGTGGATATGCAAAAGGTTTTAATGATGAAACTTCTTCTGCTGATTTTGAGGAATTTAATTTTCTAATTATTTGCCCAATTTGTAATTAGATTTCGATGCTGTTGGAGCTGGAATTGGTGAGTTTGTAATGAATTGACAGAGATATATGCAGTGTCGTCATCGAATTGGGTGGTATTTCTTTGACGGGAAGTAGAAGTGTCTGCAGTGTAGAGATTAAAATGTTGGGAATATCAGCGAACCTTGGGAGACGCGGTCGGTTAGCAGTATTAATTCGGTCATCTCCTGGAGATTTTTTAATTAGCATTTTTTATTATTTGTTTAATTTCATGGGGAAATGAATGTAATTCTGTGAGGAACGTTTGTAAAGGACAGTTTGAAAATTTAAAAATTTCATAATGTTTGGCATTTTTATGGAGTCAGTCCTAAACTGAATCTGCCAGCGAAATAGGCTGCTAGAATCTCATCTTTCTTCATAGACGAATATTTTTTTGAGTATCAGTTAACAGAGTGATTTGTTGAACAGTTGATTTTCTTTCTCCTCGGAATTTGCATTGTGAATTGCAAAAGAGAACTGCTTTTAGTATTTATTCCAACCAATAAATTTATTATATTTTTCTTCGTTGTACTTACTGATTGCCTATTTGCAGATATTTGTTACATTACTTAATACTTTTTTTGTTCTGTTTTTTAGGGTGTTCCCAAAGCTTCTGGTTTTATTTTTAACTTTTAGTACTTCAGTAAAATTGGGAGGTAGTGGTTTTTTTTAGTTTCTTTCTGGTATCTAATGTTGTTGTATTTTGAGAGTCATTGATTGTTTTGATTATTGTATTATTTAATATAATGATTGCTTGGTTAAGTTCAATTGAACAATTAAGGATTTGAAATTTTAATATAGATTTTTCAACACAGTTTTTAAAATAATTCCAGTTAATATTGTAAGTATTTAGCATGGGAGGAGGAGAGGATGGAGGTTTTGTTAGTTTAGTTGTTTTAACAACTTTAATATGGTCTGAGTCTAATTCATGAAGAACTGTAAAATAGAATGGGTCTTTCAAATTTGTAATTGCTATATGTAATATATCTGCATTTATATTGGTATCATATGGGAAATCGGCGGGTTCTGGAGGCGTTAGTATTTTCAGCTGCATTGTGTTTTGTGGTCCGACATCCCCATGCAGAATGCTTTGAAATCAGATCTGCTGCTATGATGAAAATATTGGGAAATCGTAGTAATATATTGGTAGAGGTAGATTTTATTTTGAAGTTGGGTGATTTATACGTCGTGACTACAGTTAGTGTTTGATTATTTTTATATAATACATATATCCCGATTATTTCTATACCTGAAGTGGGTGGCAAGGTTATTTGGTGGTGTTGAATGCTAAACTTAATCAGACGTAATATCTCCATAATTTTCCTTTGCGTCGGCTCTGATGATTTGGGATCCTGTCATGGTGAATGTTCTGCTTGGACTCCCATGCTTCTCGATGATGCATGCGTTGTCTGTCTTTTTTGCATGTAGAAAATTTACTAGTTGATTTTTGTTTACAATGCAATTTGCATTCCCATTGAGAATGGTTAATGTTTTATCGTGGTAATCGGCCATAACTGACACTAATTATGGAGGGGATGGAGTTCTGAATACTTTGTATTATTGTTGGAATTAGCGAGTGTAGATGAAGTTGACTATGTGATTGGTGATGAATTATGTGATATTGGTAACGAAAGAGTTGTTGTTGATGTCGTTTTGGTTAAATTGATTGTTTTTTGCTGATTGTGATATCGTTGATGATAAACATTATTTGTATTCGTAGGTTGATTGTTATTATTTGTTCTTTGAGTGAAATTAGAAATATTGTTTGTTGTAGGAATGGATAGAAAGTTTATTGGGTGGTGGCGTGCGAAATTGGCTGGATCTGTGTCTAGAATTTACATTATTGTTGTTATTTTCTACGATATTCTTGTAATATGTACATTCGTTTTACTTGAGATCAGGCCTGTGTTTCCCCATGCAATTCTTTCAAGAAGGACTTTATTGCTTTGATGGACAGGTTGTTGAAAGGTGTTTTTTGCACAGAACACACACGAAACTTCGTTGTTTCTACTGTGTCCAAAGTCAAGACAACGGTAGCACTGAAGGTGACCTACAGTTTTTATCCTTCTCTCAGGCTTTACTATGGAGTTGCAAATGTATTTTCATTCCAAAACACTTTCTACTTTTTGATCCGCCCAGTAACGCCGCTGCCGCCGCCACCAACGGTCAAATCGGGGGGGGGGGG